>CAKNXH010055138.1:13855-48196 GCA_932178445.1 Andricus quercusramuli | reverse complement strand
AAAGGAGACGAGAGGAGATGTTTAATTATTAAAAGAATAAGATTTCAGTACAACAAAATATTCAATTTTATTTTCACTTGTCAAAATTAAAGAATTTCTAATACTTCAAACCTAAAAAGTGTTTACTAATTTGTTATTTTGAAACTTCTAATTTGTTAATAAAATGTAGGAAATGATTTGAAATGTTTCGAAATCAAAATATTTCAAAGTCACCTCGAATTCTTTGAAATATTTCGAAATCAGTTGACATTCCCTAGAAATGAAAAAAATTGTCGTTACGAAGATTGAAATATGTTTTTGTGCCTTTGCTGGAAACTACGCATTGTCAAATTATCGTTTTTGTGATTAAAGTACAATTTTTTATTAGATTTGATACACTTGTTTTCATGATTCAGCAAAAAAAAAATCCATAATATTATTACTAATGGCGATTCAAAAAAATAAAAATTGTGCATATGACAAAGCAAAAAATCGTACAGAAAGCCAGCTGTGAAACAGGCAGAGAAATTTTTTATCAGGAAACGACAAAACTAACTGCTGTTGTTACAGCTTTTTATCTATTTTTGTTCTATTTTTTTATTCGAAAGAGAAAACAAAATTTTGTCTTGGAATTGCCATTTTAATTTAGATGAAAATTAATTAGATGGAAATCCACGAAAAAATAAATCTGTTTTTTTTTTGAAAAAAAAAGGAAAAAATTCGTTTTTTGTAAACTTTATTCAGAATCGTCAATATTAGGTGAATTTCAGCATTAATTATGATTTGTTTGCAATTTTTTAATGCAAGTTGTTTCTAATACATTACGTATTGCGTTCTATTGATAATTATATGTTAATATGAATTGTTTAAACAATTTATTATTGTTTTTAGCAATTTTCTCTTAGACTTGAGTTGGAAAGTCACGGTTTTTTCAAATTTTTGACTTTTTCTTCAATTTTTAATTAGAGTGAGATAATAACTAATAATTTTTAACAATAATAATTGTTTAAACAATTTATTATCGTTTTTAGAAATTTTCTCCTAGAATGGAGTTGGAAAGTCGCGTTTTTTTTAATGTTCCACATTTTGTCAAATTTCCAATTAGAATGAGGTGAATAGTAAATTATTGTTAAAAAAATTAATTGTTTAAACAATTAATAATTATTTTTTATAATATTTTCTTAGAAGAATGATAGAAAATTGTAGTTTTTTCAAAAATTTTCAACTTTGTATCCAATTTTCAATTGAAGTGAGAAAATACTTCGTTTTGTAAACGAACATGATTGTTTAAAAAATGTATTATTATTGTTAATAATAATATGCTCTTAAAAAAATGTTTGGAAATTGTAGTTTTTTCAAAAAATTTTCAATTTTTGTCCAATTTTCAACTGGGGTGAAATAATATTTGAAAAACGTTGACAAAAAATGATTGTTTAAACAATTTTTTAGTATTGTTAATAATATTTATTCAGACGAATGCTAGAAAATTGTAGTTTCTTCAAAAATGTTCCACTTTTTATCCAATTTTCTATTGAGGCGAGGCACTACTCGAATAATTTTAACAAATATAATTGTTTAAACAATTTATTGCTATTGTTTTTAATATTGTCTCAGAAAAATCATATAAAATTGCAGTTTTTTCAAGAATTTTTAAATTTTCGTCCAATTTTTAATTAGAGTGAGGTAAATAATTAATTATAATTAACAAAATTAATTGTTTAAACAATTCATTATTGTTTTCAGCAATTTTCTCTCAGACTTGAGCTAGAAAGTCAAGGTTTTTTTTGAATTTTTTTTTACTTTCAGTGTAATTTCTAATGAGAGTGAGATAATACTTAATTGATTTTAACAAGAATAATTGTTTAAACAATTTATTATTATTGTTAATAATATTCTCAATTTATTATTATTTTTCATAATAGTCCTTTAGAAGAATGCTACGAAATTGCCATTTTTCCAACAAATTTTCATTCTGTATGCAATTTTTGATTAAAGTGAGAAAATACATGAATAATTTCAACAAACCTAGTTGTTTAAACAATTTATTATTATTGTTAATAATATTTTCTTAGAAGAATGGTAGAATATTGTAGTTTTTTCGAAAATTTTTAACTTTTGATCTAATTTTCGATTGAGGTGAGACATTACGTGAATAATTTTCATAAACATGATTGTTTAAACAATTTATTATTATCGTTAATAATATTCTCTGAGAATAATGCTAGAAAATTGCAGTTTTTTCCAAAAAATTCAACTTTTTCCCCAATTTTCAATCAGAATGAAATGATATTTGAATAATGTTAACAAAAATAATTGTTTAAACCATTTATTAGTAATTTTAATAATATTCTTTCAGAACAATGCTAGAAAATTGCTGCTTTTTCAAAAAATTTCACTTTTTGTCCAATTTTCAATCAGGGTGAGGTGAATAATTAATTAAAGTGAACAAAATTAATTGTTTAAATAATGTTTCATCATTGTTAATAATATTCTCTTAAAATAATGCCAGAAAATTGCAGTTTCTTCAAACAATTTTCACTTTTTGCGAATTTCTCAATTAGAGTGAGGTTTATATTTAATTCAAGTTAACAAAATTAATTGTTTAAATAATTTATTATTATTTTTCATAATATTTTCTTAGAGGAATGCTGAAAAGTTGTACTTTTTTCACAAAGTTTCCCCTTCTTGTTCAATTTTTAATGAGATTGCGGCAATATTTGAATGTTGTTAACAAAAATGATTGTTTAAAAAATTTATTATTATTGGTAATAATATTCTTTTCGAAAAATGTTAGAAAATTGCAGTTTTTTCATGGAATGTTCACTTTTTGTCCAATTTTCAATTAGGGTGAGGTAAATAATTAAGTAAAGTGGACAAAATTAATTGTTTAAACAATTTATTATCATTGCTTATACTATTTTCTCAGGAGACTGCTAGAAAATTGTAGTTTTTTCGAAAATGTTCCACTTTTCATGCATTTTTCAATTATTTTGATGCAATACTAAAATAATGTTAACCAATACAGTTTTTTAAACAATTTATTATTATTAATAATAATATTCTTTCAAAATTATGACAGAAAATTTCAGTTTTTTCAAAAATTTTCAACTTATTGTATAATTTTCGATTAGAGTAAGGTTACTAATTAATTAAAGTTGACATGATTAATTGTTTAAACAATTTTCTATCATTGTATATAATATTTTCTCATAAAAATGCTACAAAAATGTAGTATTTTCACAAATTTTTCAGTTGTCATCCTTTTGAAGAAAAATTAATCTTCTTCGACAAAAATTTTTTGTTGTTGTTAATTCAACTATGTTGAAAATTAAATTGTTTTGTAAAAAATTTTGTTGTTGAAGATTCATCATTTTAGTTGAAAATTTATCTCCATCCTTTTGATGGAAAATTAATCTTCTTCGACCAAAATTTTTTTTTTGAAATTTAACTATGTTGAAAATATAACTATTTTGTTGAAAATGCTTGTCTTTTTATTTAAAGATTTGATCATGCCATTTTTGGTTGAAAATGTATCTTTTTTGAATGAAAATTCGACTACTTGCTTGAAAATTGAACATGTTTTAAACAATTTTTTTTTGGTCGCAAAATTAAATATTTTAAAATTTTTTTTTTGTCCGAACTTAATCTTTCAATGTGAAAATTTAACTATTTCATGCTCGGTTGAAAATTTATCTCTTTTAGATGAAATTTCAAATATTTGATTGAAAATTTAGGTATTATGTTGAAAATTCAACTATTTTGTTGAACATTTTTTTCTTATTTGCTTATGAATTTTTTAACTGAAAATTTGACTGTTTTAATGGAAAATTCAACTATTTGTTTAAACTGAATTTTTTATTTTATTTTATTTTATTTTTAATTTTTTTATTGCTGAAAATTTAAATATATATAAAAATATTTAAATAGAAATTTCATCCACTTACTTGAAATTTGAACTTTTTTCTGAACAAATTTTTTTTTTAGTGAGGATTCAAAGTTTTGTTTAACATTAATTTCTTTGGTGGAACAGCTAACCATTTCGTTAAAAATTCTTGTATTTCAGTTGAAAATTAATTTTTTACACTTAAAATTTGACTATTCCACTCTCGGTTGAAAATGTATCTTTCTAATTAAAATTTTTTAAAAAAGTTGAAATTTGAACCGATTTCCTTAAATTTTTAAAAATAATTTTTTTTAGTTGCTACTTGATTTTTCAACTGAAAATTCAACTATTTCATTTTTGTTTGAAAATTGATCTTTTCTAGTTGAAAATTCAACTATTTAGGTGAAAATTCATGTGTTAAATTGAAATTTTTTTTTTTTTTGGTAGACAATTAATCTTATTGTTTGAAAATTAATCTTCTTATTTGGAGATTAAACTACTTAGTTGAAAGTTTTTTTCTTTATTCGGAAATTTAATTCTTTCATTAAGAATTCTGTTTGTTGATTTAAAAATTAATATTTTACTGAAAATTTGACTCTACTACTTTTTATTGAAAATGTTTCTTTTTGAATTGAAAATTCAACTACTAGGTTGAAGTTTGAATTGATTTTTTGAATTTTTTTTTGGGTTGTAAATTTTAATATTTTGTTGAAGAATATATTTTCTCAATTGAAAATTCAACTACTTGTTTGAAATTTGAACTTTTTTCTCAAAATTGATTTTTTGCTTGCAAATTTGAATATTTTGTGGAAAACTTTTTCTGTCAAAACCAATCTTTAAAACGGAAAATATAACTGTGGCATTTTTGGTAGAAATTTGATCTCTTTTGGTTCAAATTTCAAATATTTGGTTGACAATTGAATGTTTTGTTTTGAAAATTCAAATATTCTCTTCAAAAAATTGTTTGTTTTTTTTTGTCGAAAATTTATGTTTTTTGTTGAAAATTGAACAATTTTGTTGAAAATTCTATCTTTTTTATTTGCTAATTAATTTTTTTCAACAAAAATTCAATTATTCAATTTTGTTGTTGAAAATTGATATTTTTTAGCTAAAAATTAAACTCTTTGTGTGAAAATTATGGGTTTTTGTTGAAAATTGGTGTTTCTTGGTAAAAAATGAATCTGGTTGGTTGAAAATTAATTTTCTTTCATAAATATTCATATCCATAGTTCAAAGTCTTACTCTTTGGTTGAAAATTTAATTAGTATGCTAGAAATTCTTTTTTTTCTTTAGTCGAAAATTAATTTTTTAATTGAAAATTCAACTATTCCACTTTTGGTTGAAAATTTATCTTTCTAATTAAAAATTCAACTACTTGGTTGAAATTTGTACTGATTTCCTTAAAATTTTAAAAACTGTTTTTTTTTTATTCGCTAATTCATTTTTCAACTATTAGATTGAAATTTAAATTTATTTCTTAAAAAAAATTTTTTTTTTGGTTGAAAATGTAAACATTTTGTTGAAAAATAGCTTTCTTTTTGTCCGAAAATTAATCTTTCAAATTGAAAATTCAACTATGTAATTTTTGTTGTAAAATGTTTTTTTTTTAATTGAAAATTCAACTACTTGGTTGAAATTTGAACTTTTTTCTCAAAAATTTCTTTTTCGCTCGAAAATTTTATTATTTTGTTGAAAATTTTTTTTGTCGAAACTTAATCTTTCAAATTGAAAATTTAACTATGCCATTTTTGGTAGAAAATTGATCTCGTTTAGTTGAAAATTCAAATATTTGTTTGATAATTGTTTTTTGTTGCAAATTAAACCATTTTGTTAAGAAATATTTTTCATTTGTTAGTTAATTTTCTAAAAAAAAATTAAAAATCTCATTTTTGGTTGAAACTTGAGCTTTTTAGTTCAAAATTAAAATATTTTCGTGAAAATTCATGTATTTCGTTGAAAATTTATTTTTCTTTGAAGAAAATTGTTCTTGTTAGTTTAAAATTCATTTTCTTGGTAGAAGGTGGAACTACTTAGTTAAAAGTTTCACTCTCAAGTTGAAAATTTAATTATTTTATGAAAAATTATTTTTTTTTTTAGTTGAAGATTTGAGTATTTCACTTTTGGTTGAAAATCTATATTTTTTAATTAAAAATTTAACTACTTGGTTGGAAATGGAACTTTTTTCTCAATATTCTTTTTTGCTTAAAAATTTAAATATTTTGTTGAAAATTTTTTTTTTTCGAAACTTAATCTTTCTAACTGAAAATTGAACTATAGCATTTTTTTTCTTTAGTTGGAAATTAAATTATTTTTATTAATAATTCATGTTTCTTCAGTTGAGTATTTATTTTTCAACTGAAAAATTGACTATTTCAATTTTAGTTGGAAAGTATCTTTTTCAATTGAAAATTCAACTACTTAGTTGAAATTTGAAGTTATTTTAGAAATTTTTTTTTCTGGTTGAAATTTAAATATTTTGTTAAAAAATCGTTGGTTTTCTATTTTCTAAAATTTATGCTTTTTGTTGAAAATTCAACAATTTTGTCGCAATATTTTTTTTTCGTTTTCTAATTAATTTTTTAACAGAAAACTTAACAATCTAATTATTTTATTAAAAATTCATGTTTCTTTAGTTGAATATCTATTTTTCAACTGAAAATTTGACTATTTCAATTTTAGTTGGAAAGTATCTTTTTCAATTGAAAATTCAACTACTTGGTTGAATTTTGAAGTGATTTTTGCAATTTTTTTTTTTGAAGATTTAAATATTTTGTTGAAATTTTTTTTTTGTCGGAAAAAATTTAATCGCCTAAACTAAAAATTTAACTATATTATTTTTTGTAGAAAATTGATTTCTTTTCGTTTAATTTTCAACTATTTGGTTGAAAATTCATGTTTTTTGTTGAAATTTTAACGTTTTTGTTCAATTTTCTTATTATCTACTTAATTTTTTAATTGAAAATTTAACTATTTTTTTTCAGATCGAACGAATTAGTTGGAAAAAATTTTAGTCTTTGTTTGAAAATTTAAACATTTTATTAAAAATTCATCTTTCTTTACTTGAATATTTATTTTTCAACTGAAAATTTAATTATTTCATTTTTTGTTGAAAACTGATATTTTTTAGTTCAAAATTCTTGTATTTTGTTAAAAATTCAAAGTTCCCTTGAAAACCCTTTTTTTTATTTTTTAGCTGAATATTTATTTTTCAACTGAAAATTTAACTATTCCATTTTTTTCTGGAAAGCTTCCTTTTTTAATTAAAACTTCAACTTTTCTTGAAAATTCCTCTTTTCAAGGAGAAAATTTATTTTTGTTTTTGTTTTTTTAATTCCGTGTTGGGTGCGTCTAGCTGGTTCATTTCCATGAAGAAAATATGTCAAAATTTGCCTTCCTTGTTTGAGAAAGCTGAGTTGTTTTTTTCGTGATAAAGTTTGTTCAGGTGGGGTTAGATATCCGGCTTTGTTCGGTATATAAGCTACGACCGAAGCTGAAAATGTCGAGTCATTTGTCGATTGAAATTGAAATGAATTTCAAAATTATCGTCTTCGTATTTTTGTGTGTGACTTTTGTCTTTGGAAAAAAAAAGGAATGTGGACAATTAGGAAAGATAGGTGATACCTGTACTCTTCCTAGCCATTGCTGTTACGGGGTATGCAGGACTATGGATAGTAAGTGAAAAATTTATTGATAAATACTCTAATTATGTGATTTCCATACAAGGGGAACCTTAATCCTTGGGAATGTCGGGAGGTTCCTCACGCTGTTGAGTCCCTCACGCGACTGAGTGCCTCACGCAACCGAGTGCCTTACGCAACTTGGTGCCTTGCGCAACCGAGTGCCTTACGCAACTTGGTGCCTTGCGCAACCGAGTGCCTCGCGCAACCGAGTGCCTTACGCAACAGAGTGCCTCGCGCAACCGAGTGCCTTACGCAACTGAGTGCCTCGCGCAACCGAGCGTCTCACGCAACCGAGTGCCTCACGCAATTGAGTCCCTAAAGCAGCTGACTTCCTCACGCAGCTGAGGGACCTCAAGACTACCACAGTTTTGGATTGTTCAGTGCCCATTTGATCGTCCTCAACCTAATTGCTCTATCCCCACTACCCCACTTCCCCTCACGCAGCCGCGGTACCGCCACACAGTGTGGCAAGAAAATATGTGTGGACAAATTAATATTCAGAAGCGATTTCTTAACTGATTTGAATGAACTCTTTTTAGAACTGAAGCTAATGAAATTCTGCATAAATCCGGCATGGATTTTGAAAAAAGTTTTTTTTGCACTCAATAATAAAAATAAAAGAAATTTTTTTTTAGAAGAGTGCCAGTGTTCAAGAAATACTTGGATTTAATTGAAAACAAGTAGAGTCAATGAAGTAGCTACCTAGAAAAGTTTTTTAAATAGTTGAGCAGTTGTTGAAAAATTTATTAAATTTGTTATAAACAAATAAGTGAGTGAAAATGGATTCATGGGGATTGACAGTGATTCATCAATAGTGTCGAACTTAGTTTGAACAATTTATAGATGAAAACTGTTTTTTAATTGAATTCATGAAAGATAATAATTATTAAAAAAAAATAAATTATAAACAATTTTCCATAGCTGATATTTATGATAATGGAAATCAAGTTTTTTTTACTGAATCAACCAGAAAATATACGGAAATGTTACTTTATTCGAAGATTTCATCATCCAATAAAAATTGATGATTGTTTAAACAAATTAAATTAACAAATACACTGTCTGGCTATTTTTAGAGGAGAAAACTTCTTTTTTCTTCAACGTTATCGATCTATAACAATAATATTTTTTTAAACAAACCTAATTTATGAAATAAAAGTGTTTGAGTTTCAAAAATTAGTTCTTCACAGTTCTTTAAGTTTAGAAAAACCAAGTTTTTAATTTTAGAAATAGCTGAAAAATTAATTTGTTAATTAAGCCTGTTCAAATAATTATCAATTGTTATCGATCGATAGTACAGAACTATTACTAAAAAAAATACAAAAAAACCTTAAAGAAAAGCAATTTTTTCTTTGAAAAATCATAAATTGATAACTATTTGTTTAAACAATTGTTATTAACAATGAAAATTGTTGATTATTATGTGACTTTTCGACGAGTCTAGAAATTAGTTATTTATACTTTATTAAATTGAAAAAACCAAGCTGCTACCTCTAAAAATAGGGAGATAGCGCATTTGTTAATTAAATTTGTTTAAATAATAATAAATTGTTATTGGATGAGTAAGTATCAAAAGTAAGTGATATTTCTGCATAATTTTTGTCGGTTTCAGCAGAGAAAACTTGATTTATTTCATGACAAATACTTGTTATAGATAATTGTTTATCAAATTTGTTTATAAAATAACAAATTATTTATTATCTTCCGTGAATTCAGTTGAAAAACAGTTTTTGTCTATAATTTGTACAAATAAGTGCGAAATAATTGACTAATTATGGTCAATCCCTATTAACCCACTTTCACTCACTGATTTGTTTATAACAAATTGAATAAATTAATTCGAATTATTTTGGATTATATTCAAGTATTTCTTGAAAACCATTACTCGTCTAAAAAAAATCCTTTTTTCATTCTTGTTATTAAATAAAAAAAAAATGTTAAAAAACTTTTCTCACAGACAGTTTTTTTGGAAATTCATTCCTTTGGTTGAAAATTAATGATTTGAGTTGAAAATTCATTTATCTGGCTGGAACCTCTCTTTTTTGTTGGGAACTGAACTATTCAATTAAATTTTTTTTTTTTTTTTTTGAAAATTCGTTTTTTTTTTTGGTTGGAAATTAATTTTTGTAAGTAAAAATTTAACTTATACATTTTTAGTTGAAAATTCATCTTTCTTGTTAGCAATTCAACCATTTCGTTGATAATTCATACATTTTTTTAAGAATCAATATTTTTTTGTTCAAAATTTAAATATTTTGTTTCAAATTTTTTTTTTCGCTTGAAAAATTAATTTTTTGCCGAAAAATGTTAATATTACATTTTTGGTTAACAGTTGAACTTTTCTAGTTGAAGATTGAACTATCTGGTCAAAAATTTGTAATTTTCTGGTTGAAAATTCATATTTTTGTTTAAAAATTTATTCCCTTGATTGAAAATTCATTCTTTAATTTGAAAATTTCACTATTTTCTACAAAAAATTTTTTCTTTTCGTTTAAAAATTGATTTTTGCGAGTGTAAGTTTAAGTATTTCATTTTTGATTGAAATTCGAACTTTTCCAGTCGTAGATTGAACTATTTGGTTGAAAATTAATTCATTTGTTTCAAAATTCATTCTTTTGTTTGAAAATTCATTTTTTGGTTGAAAATTCAACTACTTTCTTAAAAATTCGTTAATTTTTTTAAAAATTAATGTTTGTAAGTGTAAATTTAACTATTTCATTTTTGATTTAAAATTCATCTTTCTTGTTGGCGATTTGAACATTTGGTTGAAAATTCATATATTTTGATTAAAATTTTTCGTTTTCTTTAAAATTCAACTATTTGGTTAAAAATGTATTTCTTCGTTTGAAAATTCATTACTTTGTTTTAAAATTCATCATTTTAGTTGAAAATTAATTTTTTTGTTAAAAATGTGACTATTTTGTTAAAAATTCGTTTCATTCTGGTTAAAATTTTTTTTTTCGTTTGAAATTTAAATATTTCGTTTGAAACTTGTAGTTCTTTTGGTTGAACTTTTTTTTTTGACGAAAATTTCAACTAATTCATTTTTTGTTAAAATTTGAACTTTTATGGTCGAAGATTCAACTATTTGGCTGAAAATTTATTCCCTTGTTTGAAAATTCATTTTTTTGTTTGAAATTTATTTTTATTAATTGACAATTCAACTCTCTGATAGAAAATTCAAGTAATATGCAGAAAATCCGCCTTTTCGTTAGAAAATTGTGTTTGTTGAAAATTTATCATTTAGTTGAGGACTATTATTTAAATAATTTATTTAACAATTTATTTAAAGATTTGTCTTTTTGAGTTGAATTCAGATGGTGGAAAATTTCCTCGCTTTTGGTAGAAAATTAATTTTTTTGCTTACAATTTAACAATATTAAATTACAAATCTATCAGATTGAAGAATTTTTATTGTCAATTTTTCAAATTGTGAATCTTTCAAATTCAAGAGTTTTCAGTTTAAAAAAAGATAAAATTTAAAAATTATATAATTTATAAGTTGTACACTTAAAGATTCTGTAATTCTGATGATTGAAACTAAAATAAAAAAAAAATGAAATATATGTTTGAAATTATAGGAGCAAAAGGTGAAACGAAAACCAAAATGGTGAATCAGTGCTGCAAATTTATCAGTAAGTAGACATTATTAATAAATATTGATGAAAATACCTTTATTGATTAATAAAAAATAACTTTATAATTTTCAGAAAAAAAGAAAAAATTTGTATGCAAACGTAAAAAGGGCGATGGATTGGATAGTGAAGAAGAATAAATTAAAGAACTGCAAGATGTTAAAAATTTGAATTTGAGTATGCGGAATTTTTAACCAGAGATATTCTTCTGAAAAATAAATAATTGGAAAAACCTGAAATAATCGCTGTCATTTTATAACTCCCAATTGAGAGAGAGAGAGGGGGAGAAGGAGATAGAGAGAGGGAGAGAGAGGAGAGAGAGAGAAAGGTGGAGAAGGAGATAGAGAGAGGGAGAGAGAGGAGAGAGAGTGAAAGGGGGAGGAGGGAGAGAGAGGAGTGAGAGAGAGAGAATGAGAGAGCGAGAGAGAGTGGAAGGATTGGAGGAAATGCTAAAAAGGATAGATACAGTGATAGAGATACAGGAAGTGCGAAGTGTAGGAAAGGAAGCGCTGAGAAGAGAGAAAATGGTACTTGTGAAACTAAAGAAATGATAACATAAGAGGGAAGTAATGATAAAGAAGAGGGCGTTATATGGAGACACGGATAGAATAGGTAATGATTAGACTTGAGTAGAAAGGAATATGCAGTATGTGTTAAGGGAAATAGCGAAAGAGGAAAGAAATGACGGAAAAGGTACGTGGGTTAGGTATGATAAAATTCACATAAAAAGTCTATTTCGGGATTGGGACGAAAAAAGAGGAAGAGTTAGTAAAAAATGCGGTGTCGGGAAACTAGGCGCGAAAGGAATGGGAGATGGAAGAATAAGAAATGTAGTAAATGAAAGGTGATGAGGAACGAAAGATGCGAAGAATAGTAGGTATGTTGCTACAATATAGTTGGCTTAAAAAGAAAGGATAGGGAGATCACGAGTGTACAGCGGGATGTGGTAGTAATAATGTAGACGTGGCTAGATGAAAAGGGATGGGAAAGAGTGAATGAAGGTTACCAAGGGGTTATAAATTGCAGTTGCAAAGTAGAGAGAAAAGGAATAAAAAAGCAGAGCAGTAAAAGAAATTGTGATGAAAGTAAGGGACAATTGTATAACGGGGAAGGATGAGAAAGAAGTGAAAGAACATAAAGATGTATTAATAGTTCAAGAGGTAAAGAAGGGAAGAGAGAAGTAGAAGATACTGGGGATGTATGTGAACGTTGGTATGCAAAAGAAATCAGAGGATATCAGAGAATTGATGGAAGAAAATAAAGAAGAGTTCAGATTTATAATGGGAGATTTTATTGCGAGAATAGGAGATAGAGGAGGAAGGAAATGGGGAGGAGAGCAAGGGAAAAAATCCGAAGACAAGATAATGAATGGGGAAGAAAATTAATTGTTAGAGAGTGGAGAGGAAATAAGATGAATTATCTTAAACGAAGAGATAGTTGGTTATGAAGAAGTAAAATATACACGCTCTGGAGGAGAGAAAGGAACGGTAATTGATTATGTGATAGTGGAGGACAATGTTAGAGAGAATGTCCAGAAACTAGAGGTAGATGATTATCTAGATTTGGATTACATTTCCATAACTGTGACATTATAGGGAGAAAAAAGTATAAACAATATGATTAAAAAGCAATCGAAGGTAAAAAGAACAGGAAAAGGGAATTGGTCAATGGAAGAAAAAGAACCATTTAAGGAAAAGGTCAGGAATATCAATAATTATAGGAGAAGTGAAATGATTAGAGTGCACAAGAAAAAAAGAAGTTAGTGAAGGAGGGGATAGAAGAGAATAAGAAGAGAAATGTAAAGAGAAGAAGAAGAAGCAAGTGAGTGAGGAATTAAGAAAATGGAGAATAGAGGGAAGTAGTTAAGAAGAATATAGGAAAAAAGAAGTATACTGTCATATGTGTTAAAAAAGCAGAAGGAAGATGAAAGGTTTGAAGATGAGGCGGAGAAGGCTAGGACGGAAAAAGAGGTTTGGAAGGTAGTAAATAGAGAGAAAAAGAAGGACAAGAGTAATCCAGTATGATGAGAAAGTAGAATGGAAAAAATATTTTATGAATTTGCTAGGATGGGCAGAGACGAAAATATGGTAAGAGAGAGGTGAGGAAGAGGACATAACAAGGGAAAAAATGATTAAGGTGTTAAGAATAATGAAAGATGGAATGTCACCTGGTATAGACGAAATTCCAAATGAAGTCCGGAAATATGTGGGGAAAAGACTAATGGAATGAGCATGGGTAATGTGTAACAGAGTAAGGAGAGAAGAGGGGTGGCCAGAGTTATAGAAAGAAGAAATAGTGGTACCCACATTACAAAAAAGCAAATGGGTGGAGGGTAAATGTTATACGTGAGTAACGCTAAAGGGAGGTGAGTTAGCGAAAAAGTGAAGGTGGTAGAAGAAGGAGAAGGTGAGCCATAGAATTACCAATATGCGAAGAAGAAAGGATGGGGTTCTTTAGTGCTAGAGATATAAAAGAGGGGAATGGAGTAAGCTATGAAGCATTGGAGAAAGACAGGGAAAGACAATAGAAAGGGGGATAATTAAGGATTCAGATTATAATGAAAGGTATAAGATGATAAAGAATAAGGAGGAAGGGAAGGGATGTATTGGAAAAGAAATTGCAGGTTATGTGAATGGAAGGAGGAAATGCGGGAGCATGTATGGGATGGATGTAGGAGAGGAACCAAAGATAACGGAAGCTGGCGAGAGAATGTGGTAAAGATTTTAGGGAAGAATGGATTCGGTAAGAAGTGGATGGAGGAGTTGGAGGGGTCTAGAGGTGTGAATAAGAAAAAAGAAAAAGATAGACGTGAAAAAATTGTAAAATTGAGGGAGAAGATAAGTGAAAGTGAAAGAAAAAGAAAACGAAAATCGCCTAGATTAGAAGCTTTAAGATCTGTAAGTAATGGTTATGTAATAGTATGAGTAGATTAAGATGCATCGTTTGCTTCAATTTCATTGGCATGTATTTCCAAAATTTTCACTTTAGGGTAGATTTTGAGAATTTTATTATTCGGAAATTTCGTTATACGGGAATTTTCCAATTCAGGAATTTTATTATTCGGGAATTTTTCAATTTGGGAACCTTATTATTCGGGAATTCTATTATTCGGAAATTTTCTAATTTGGGAATATCATTATTCGATAATTTCATTATTTGGGAATTTTCCAATTCGGGGATTCCATTATTTGGAAATTTCCCAATTCGGGAATTTTATTATCCGGGAATTTTATTATACGGGAATTTTCTAATTTGTGAATTTTAATGTTCGGAAATTTCATTATTCGAAAATTTCATTTTTCCGGAATTTTCCTATTCGGGAATTTTATTATTCGGGAGCTTTATAATTAAGGAATTTTTCGATTTGGGAATTTCATTATTCAAAAATTTTATTATTCGGGAATTACATAATTCAGGAATTTTATTATTTGGGTATTTTCCGATTCGGAAATTTTATTATACGGGAATTTTCTAATTTAGGAATTTTATTATTCGGAAATTTCATTACAAGGGAATTGTCCAATTCAGGAATTTTATTATTCGGGAATTTTTCAAATTGGGAACCTTATAATTCGGGAATTTCATTATTCAAAAATTTCATTATTCGGGAATTTTATTTTTCGAAAAATTTATTCTTTGGGAATTTTCCAATTCAGGAATTTTATTTTTCGGAAGCTTTATAATTCCGGAATTTTCCTAATCTGAAATTTTCTTGTTCGGAATTTTTTAATTTGACAATTTCGTCATTCGGAAATTTTATTATTCGGGAATTTGATTATTCGGAAATTTCATTATACGGAAATTTTCCAATTTGGAAATTTCATTATTCGAATTTTTTATTATTTGGGAGTTTTTCAATTCAGGAATTTCATTAAAAGTGAATTTTCTAATTTGAAAATTTCGTTATTCGAAAATTGTATTATTCGGGAATTTCATTATTCGAAAATTTTATTATTCAGGAATTTTATTGTTCAGGAGTTTTATGATTCGGAAATTTTTCATTTCGGGAATTTTATTATTTGGGAATTTTTCAACGCAGCAATTTTATTATATGGGAGTTTTCTATTTGGACAATTTTATTGCTTGGAAATGTAATTTTTCTGGAATTTCATTATTCGGAAATTTTTCGAGTTGGGAATTTCATTATTCGAAAATGTTATTATTTGGGAATTTTTCAATTCGCAAATTTTATTAAACGGGAATTTTCTAATTTGGGAATTTTATAATTCGGAAATTTCATTATTCGGGAATTTCCCAGTTCAGGGATTTCATTATCCGAAAATTTCATTATTTGGGAATGTTCTCGAATAATTCGGGAATTTTATTATTTGTGAATTTTTCAATCCAGGAATTTTATTATATAGGAATTTTTTAATTTGACAATTTTATTATTTGGAAATTTCATTATTCGGGAATATCATTATTTGGGAATTTTCCAATTAGAGAGTTTTATTATACGGAAATTTTCTAAATCGGTAATTTGATTATTCGGGAATTTTATTTTTCAAAAAATGTATTCTTTGGGAATTTTCTAATTTAGGAATTTTATTTTTCGGAAACTTTATAATTCCGGAATTTCCTAATCGGAAATTTTATCATTCGGGAATTTTTTGACTTGGGAACTTTGTCATTCATGAATTTTATTATTCGGAAATTTTCCAATTTGGGAATTTCATTATTCGAATTTTTTATTATTTGGGAGTTTTTCAATTCAGGAATTTCATTAAAAGTGAATTTTCTAATTTGACAATTTCGTTATTCGAAAATGTTATTATTCGGGAATTTTCCAATTCGGGAATTTTATTATTCGGAAATTTTATAATTCGGGAATTTTCCAATTCAGGAATTTCATTATTATTAGAAAATTTTATTACTCAGGAATTTTCCAGTTCGTAAATTTCAATGTTCGGGAGTTTTATGATTCGGGAATTTTATTACTTGGGAATTTTTCAATTCGCAAATTTTATTAAACGGGAATTTTTTAATTTGGGAATCTTATAATTCGTAAATTTCATTATTCGGAAATTTTCCAGTTCAGGGATTTCGTTATTCGAAAATTTCATTATTTGGGAATTTTCTCGAATAATTCGGGAATTTTATTATTTGTGAATTTTTCAATCCAGGAATTTTATTACATGGGAATTTTCTAATTTGACAATTTTATTATTTGGAAATTTCATTATTCGGGAATTTCATTATTTGGGAATTTTCCAATTAGGGAATTTTATTATACGGGAATTTTCTAAATCGGGAATTTGATTATTCGGAAATTTTGTTATTCGGGAATTTTATTTTTTCGAAAAAAAAAAAAAAAAATGGCTTCCGTTTTCGGTACCGATCGTGAGAGAACTCTTTTGTGTCAAGTGTTGCGTTTTTTGGCTTTGGTGAAGGGAATCAGCGTGTGTGGGTGCAGAAAGGGCAGTGAGTGCGGAGAGCAGGTGTAAAGGAAGAAGGGTGAGTGAAGGCAAGTGTGTAAAGGGTGGAAATACGTTGTGAGAAAGGAAAGTTGAAACGTGCAAATTTTGTTTTGAGGTTAGGTGTAGAAAATAGTTGTCGGGCAAGGGGGGCAAGAGGTAGGCAGGTGAAGAGAGGGTAGCGTTGTGGAACAGTGGGTAAGGTTGGATATTGGGATGCCGACGGTAAGAAGTCCGCAAACGGGCGCCAGAGGGCAGGGAGAGGAAGAAGCAAGAGCGGACGAGGTTTTGAGCGCGGTTAGTGGGGAGAAGGAAGATTTTGAAAGTAGCGATGACGAGAAGTTCGAGACACCGACCAGGGTCGGCTCAGCTGAGGGAAGGGGTGCAGGCACGAGCCAGAAACGCGGGAGACCTTCAAACTTACAGCGCCTCAATAGACTAGGTAGCGCGGGCTCGAATAGGAGTCTGGATGAATGGCACAAAAAGGGGAACGTGACTAGCAGTGAAGGGGAAGATAAAAGGAAAAGAGAGGAAGGGGAAGAGGATTCTGAAAGGGACAAGGATAACAAGAAAGTGAAGATTAAACGAAAAACACCAGACAGATATAGGGGGGATGGGGAGATGTTTGAGCAGCTAGCAGCCCTCATAAAAGGGTTTAGAGAGGAAACAAGGAAGAGTCTGGAAGATATGAATAGGCAGGGGAAAGAAGTTAGGGGGGAAGTGAGAAAAGTAAGAGAAAAGTGGGAAGAGTGGGATAAACTCTCGAAAGAGGAGAAAGACAAGGTATGGGGTAAACTAGAGGCCATAGAGAATAGACAGAGAGAGATTGACGAACAGACAAATAGGGAGATAAAACAACTGGAAGAACGGTTAAGTAAATTAGAAGTTAGGAATGAGCATGTGGGGAAGGGAACAGAAAGTGCGGAAAAAGTAGAAGGGAGTGATAACGTGCAAAATGAGGATGAAATAATGAAGAAGAGACTGAGTGAGATCGAAAGAAGATTGGAAGGGGAAGAAAGGGCGAAGAGAAAAAATAACATAGTAGTCAAGGGATTGAAAATACAGAGTGAAACAGGGGAAATTGAAGTCCAAAATCTGCTGAGAGATATTGGAATTCGGGTAAGGGTAGAAGGAGTTAAGAGATTAGGAATGATGAAGGAAGGAAAAGAAGGAATGTTTGTAGTAAAAGTAGGGAGTGAGGAGGAGAAAAAGAAAATTATGGAGAACAAAAAATTATTGAAAGGAAGAAGGGAGAGAATTGAAGAGGATTTGACTTGGAGGGAGAGGAAAAGGAGATGGCAAATAGAACAGAGAGCATGGATAGAGAGGAAAAAGGGATGCATGGTATGGATAGGGCGAGACAGACTATGGATAAATGGGGAGGAGTGGGTCTGGGACGAGGAAGTAGAAGAAATAAGGAAAAGGGGAAAAGAGTTGAGAAAGGTAGAAGGAAGGAAGATACAAAAGAGGCTAGAGAGCAAACAGAGGGGTTTCCGAAAAGCAAGGCGGAAGAGAGGTAAGGAGGATAGGGGAGGGAAGGGAGGAGAAAAAAGTGAAAATAGCTTTCTGGAATGTGTCAGGCTTGAAGAACAAGAATGAAGGTTTCTGGCGGGAGTTAGAAAAGTGGGATACGATTATGATGAGTGAAACCTGGGCGGATGAGAAGGATTGGAAGGGGATGAAAAGGTTGTTACCTAAAGGGTATGTGTGGACAATGCAAGAAGCAAGAAAGGAACACGTTAAAGGTAGAGGAATGGGCGTCATGGTATCAGGGGTGAGAAAAGAATTGGCAGTAAAAGGGAAAACAGAGGAGGACAGGGAAGAAAAGGAGGGAACAATGGTAAGAAGGATTATAATAGGGAAAGTCTAAATAGCGGTAGTTTGTGTATATAGAAGAAGAGGGGAAGAGGAAGGTTGGAGAGTAATAAGGAGGTAGATGGAGGAAAAGAAGGAAGAATTGGTTTTGATAGGAGGTGACTCAAATGCCTGGACTGGCGAGCAAGGGGGAGGGACTTGGGATGAAGAAAAGGAGGCATATATAAGGAGCTCCAAACATAGGGAGATAGACCGGGAGGGGAGGAGGCTACTAGACATAATAGGAGAAACCGGATGGTTTATATGTAATGGCAACATGAAAGGAGATGAGAAAGGAGAGATTACATTTATAGGTAAGGGAGAAACAATAATAGACTACATCCTGGCGGAAGAAAGAATGAGTAATATGATATGCAGTATGAATGTAGGGAATGAGATAGGGTCAGAACACTTCCCAGTAATAGCTACACTGAAAGGTGGCGTCCATAAGCGTGGCAGTGGGAGAAAGGAAAGAGGGGGGGAAAGGAACACGAAAATGGGAGTCTGGGGGGTAGATAAATTAAAAATGTTTGAACAGAAGATGGAAAAGGAGAATGTTAGATATGAAAAGGAGGAGGGTGCAGACTCGTTAATTAAAAGGTTGAAAGGGTCGATTGAGAAGGTGAAGGATGAGATAGGTACAAAAGAAGGAAGAGAAGAGGGAAAGAGAGGCTGGTGGGACGAGGAATGCAGGGAGAGTAAGGAGAGAATGAAAGAGTCTGTAAGAAAATGGAGGAAAGGAGAAATAGAGAAGGCGGAGTACAACAGGAGAAAAAGAGAACATGAGAAGATGCTGGAAGGGAAAAAGCAAAGGGGAAAGGAGAAATACAAGGAAGAAGTGGAAAAAGCAATCAAAGAAGGTAGGGTCTGGGATGTGACAAACAGGGAAAGAGGAGGAAGGAAGGGCGTGAATGAAGAAATAGAAATGGATGAATGGACGGATTATTTTAAGGGTCTGCTAGGGGGAGAACAAAGTAGGATCAAAGGGGAAAATAGAAAGACAGTCCAGGGAGAAATGGAGGAAGCGAACGAAATAACAAGAGAAGAAGTAAATGAGGCGATAGATAGACTGAAAAGAAACAAGGCCACAGGAGAGGATGGCATGGAGAACGAAGCGATAAAGTATGGAGGAGAAGGGATTAGGGAAGTGATGTGGAGGATATGCAACAAGGTCTGGAAAGGAGAAGGGTGGCCGGAGGAGTGGATGACAGGGCTGGTAGTTCCGCTTGTTAAGAAAGGGGAGGGTAAGAAGGTAGAAGAGTACAGAGGAATCACTCTCATGCAAGGGGGCTATAAAATATACACAGAAATTCTAAGAAAAAGGTTAGAGAATCAGATAGAAGAGAAGCAAAGTATCCCACACAACCAGACGGGATTTAGAAAAGGGATGGGGACAATAGACAATATTTACGTACTCAACTACTTCGTTAACAGAAACTTAGGGAGAAAAAGAGGGAAATTAGTCGCTTTGTTTGTAGATTTCAAAGCAGCTTTTGACTCAGTGAATAGAAAAGTGCTATGGCAGGCAATGAAAGAGAGGGGAATAGAAGAAGGGCTGGTGGAGAGGATAAAGGAAATTTTTACTGAAACCAGGATTAGGGTGAAGATACGCGGGGAAAAAGGGGAGGTTTTCTGGACAGGAAGAGGTCTAAGGCAAGGGTGCCCGTTGAGTCCACTACTTTTTAATTTGCTGCTGGCAGACCTAGAGGAGAAGCTAAAGGAGAAAGGGAAAGGGGGGACGATCCTGGGTAATAGCAAACTATACTCCCTAGCATACGCGGACGACGTAGTTCTAATAGCAGACGATGAGAAGGGGATGAACCTAATGATAAGAATTTTCGAAGAATACGTGGGAACAAAAGAACTGACGGTGAACGTAGGGAAGACCAAGGTGATGTGCTTCAGAAATAGAAAGACCAAAATAGGTTACGTTTGGAAGATGAACGGACAAACAGTGGAAAGTGTGGAGGAGTTCTGTTACCTAGGTTTTTGATTTGAGTCAGGAGGGGGAAACGATTTGCAGGTGAGGAAAAGAATCGAAAGTGCGAGTAAAGTAATGGGCCAAGTATGGGGTATAGGAAAGAGAAGGTTCAAGGACGATTGGAGAATGAGGGTTTGGTTGTTTGATGCGTTGGTTTGGGCGGTGTTGTGTTATGGAGTGGAGGTTTGGGGATGGAAGGAACATAGGAAAGTGGAAAGCATACATGAGATATTTCTGAGATGGGTAATGGGGGTTAGTTGGAGTTGTCCAGGAAAAAAGATAAAGGAAGAACTAGGAAGGGAAAAATGGTAACTAGACAAATTAAGAGAGCCTGGAGGTTTGAAGAGAAGCTGAAAAGGGGAGAGGGGAGTAGAATAGCACAAGTATGCTTGGACGAAGTTCGGAACAAGGAGACGAGAGGCAATTGGGGAAATTCAAAATGGGAGGAAGAAAGGAAAAAAATGAGGAGTGTTTGTGATATACAGGAAGGGGTTCTGGATTGGCAGAAGATTGAATTAGAGCTATTAGTAAGACAAGGAGAAGAGAGATGGAGAAAGATTATGGATTCGAAGTACAATAGATGGTATATGATGGTCAAAGGGGTGACGGAACCAGAATATTTGCAAAAGATGAAAAAGGAAGACAAATGGAATAGGGTGGTACGGTTTAGAATGGGTGAAGGAGTAAGAGCTTGTAGATATTGGTTGGATGAAGAGGACAATCTGCGCAGAGTATGTGGGTACGAAGTGGAGTCATGGGCACATGTGTTAGAGAGGTGTACAGGAGAGGAAGATGGACAGTTGAGTGTGGATGAATGTGTCAGATGGATTTTGGATGGTAATGGACAGGGAGTGATGTGGATGAAAAAACTGGAAGAAATGAGAGAAAGCAAGAGAGCAGGGCAGAGCCAAACGGGTAATCCTGTGTAAAGGAAAGTAACTTGTAAAAATTTAAAATGGTTAAATCGGTGAAAATGCATTTGATGGTAAAAGAAAACGGAAGCCCGGGAAGATCGCTCATTGTCTGTAGTCTAAGTGTAGTACTAATATGATTGTTATTATGTAAGGCGTTGGATTAGAAAATAAGTAGCGGTTAAGGTAGACTAAGGATGAAATGTAAATATATGAACAGGGAGCGGAGGCCCTCGAACCCGTAAAAGGGAGAGTTCAAATATTTGAACTCCGGAATTTCCTTATCGGAGATTTTATTATTCGGACATTTTTTAATTTGGGAACTTTATCATTAGGCAATTTTATTATATGGAAATTTTTCATTTTGGGAATTTAATTATTTAGAAATTTCATTATTCGGAAATTTTCCAATTTGGGAATTTCATTAAAAGTGAATTTTCTAATTTGACAATTTCGTTATTCGAAAATGTTATTATTTGGGAATTTTTCAATTCGGGAATTTTATTATTCGGAAATTTTATAATTCGGGAATTTTCCAATTCGGGAATTTCATTATTATTAGAAAATTTTATTACTCAGGAATTTTCCAGTTTTAAAATTTTATTGTTCGGGAGTTTTATGATTCGGGAATTTTTCAATTCTGGAATTTTATTATTTGGGAATTTTTCAATGCAGCAATTTTATTATATGGCAATTTTCTAATTGGACAATTTTATTAGTTGGAAATTTAGTTATTCGGAAATTTTCCAATTTGGGAACTCCATTATTCAAAAATGTTATTATTTACGAATTTTACAATTCGCAAATTTTATTAAACAGGAATTTTCTAATTTGGGAATTTCATAATTCGGAAATTTCATTATTCGGGAATTTTCCATTTCAGGGATTTCATTATTCGAAAACTTTATTATTCGGGAATTTTATTATTTGTGAATTTTTCAATCCAGGAATTTTATTATATGGGAATTTTCTCATTTGGCAATTTTAATATTTGGAAATTTCATTATTCGGGAATTTGCCAATTTGGACATTTCATTATTTGGGAATTTATAATTCAGGAATTTTATTATATGGGAATTTTCTAATTTGACAATTTTATTATTTGGAAATTTTATTATTTAGGAATTTTCAATTCGGAAATTTCATTAATTGGGAATTTTCTAATTCGGAAATTTTATTACAAGGGAATTTTATAATTTGACAATTTTATTTATTGGAAATTTAATTGTTGGGAAATTTAATTATTTGAAAATTTGATTATTCGGGAATTTACCAATTTGGGAATTTCATTATTTGAAAATGTTATTTTTCGGGAATTTTTCGATTCGTAAATTTTATTAAACGGGAATTTTCCAATTCGGGAATTTTATTATTAGGAAATTTCATTATTCAGGAATTTTCCAATTCAGGAATTTTATTATTCGGAAATTTTATTGTGCGGCAATTTTCCCATTCGGGAATTGTCCCGAATAATTCGGAAATTTCATTATTTGGGAATTTTCCAATCCAGGAATTTCATTATTCGAAAATTTTATTATTCAAGAATTTAACAATTCGGGGATTTCAAATATTCGAAAATATAATTATTTTGGAATTTTCCAATTCGTGAATTCTATTATTAGGGAGTTTTTTAATTCGAAAATTTTATTACTCGGGAATATTTTACAAATCAAAAAATTTATTATTCGGGAATTTTATTATTCAGGAATTTTCCAATTATTATTATTTAAAAAAAGGATACAATTTTTCGAAGATTTCCTTTTGAACATATTCTTTGAAAGAAAGCTATCCACTTTCTAATAGCCTAATTTTATATATTGAATAATTCGGTTATATATTTTTTCAGAAATCATAATTTTAAACTAGCCTTGTTCTAGTTTTTTAATTTCAGTACATCACTGATAAAATTTGTCCTCGTTGAGTGTGGCTGATTCCGACTTTGTTATGGTATTTAAGCTAGGAGCGAAGCAGAAAATATACGGTCATTTCTGGATTCAAATTGAAATGAACCTTCCAAATATAATTTTTTTCCTTCTTTTGTGTGTGACTTTTGTCATTGGATCAGAGGACGGCTGCAAAAGACAAAAGGTTGGAGATTACTGTGATGACCCTGATCAATGTTGCACCGGGATATGCATGCGATACACTAGTAAGTAGATAAGAAATTAATAAATAATAAGGAAAAAAAAGGAAGCTTTTATTTCACTGGTTCCCCTTTCCCCTTTCCCCTTTCCACTTTCCCCTTTTCCTTTTACCCTTTGCCCTTCACAATCCCCCCTTTCCAACATCCAATTTCCAAATTCCATTTCCCCTTCCTTGTTTCCCCTTCTTATTTCCAATTTCCATTTCTTCTTTCCTATTTTCGATTTCTAAATTCCTTCTATTCCACACTTTTCCCATTTTTATACGAGTTCTTTTTTCCCTGTTGCAAGAAACGTTCTTTTTCCCCTTCCGCCTTCCGCCTTTCATCTTTCCCTTCTCTCCTTTCCCAAAGTTACGAATTTAGATAAGATTTAGTGCATTTCCTAATGATATATTTAAACAAAGCTTTTATTCCATTCTTTTCCCATTTTTTAAAGAGTTCTTCCTTCTCCCGTGTTTACAAGAAACTTTTATTTTCACCTTTCCCACTTCCTCTTTCCCCTTTCATGTTTCCTAATTCCAGATTCTATTTCCCCTTTCCTGTTTCTGAATTCCATTTCTTCTTTTCCTTTTCCCCTTCTAATTTTCAATTTCCATTTCCTCTTCCCCATTTCTAAATTCTATTTCCCCTTTCTTCTTTTCTCTCCCATTTTTAATTCTTCTTCTTTTTCCTAAAATTTTAATTTCCCCCTTTCAACTTTCCCGTTCCTCTTTCATGTTCCCCCTTGCCCCTTTTTTATTTTCTGTTTCCTATTTCCAATTCCGAAATTCCATTTCGCTTTTCTTCTCCCCCCTTTCCCCTTTTCATTTCTGATTTACATTTACCCTTTCCCCTTCCTTGTTACCCCTTTCCCCCTCTCATTTCTAATTTTGATGGACGTTTTTGTAATATTTAAATATGATCTTTTAACTTTTTGGTTTATTACTGAATATAAATGTTTCGAAATTATAATCTATTTCTTATAATTAATAATTAAAATGCATTCTCAATTATAGGGCCCCAAGGTCAGCCGAATCGAAAAATTGGGGTGGATAAGTGCTGCATTTGGAGCGGTAAGTAGAGAAATTATTAACAAATAATCTGATTAACAAATTTGCTTTATAAATTCTTTTGTAAAATACAAATTAAATAATTAAAATAGATACTTTTGATGAATTAAAAGCGATTTGAGAGTCGATAGGGGTGAGTGTGACGAAATTACATAGTTAGACTTTGATTAGTGTTATTTCAAATATTTAAGCAAATTCTTGTTGAAAATTTTGTCAGAATTATCAGAGGGTCTACTCATTGAGAAATCGCAGATTGCTGCGCGGGAAATATTAAGAGAACCTTAGGAGGAACTTTTGGAAATCCCAGCAATCTATGCGTGTATAAATCTTGGAAATCTTTGGCTAAGTGTGGACTGAGATAAGGTCGTGTGGAGCAATTTTACACACACTCCTCGGCGTTGAACGAATACCCGACTAAATCCGAAAACTGCCGAGTTTGGCCGATCCATGAAAAATCCCACATGAGTTCTAATTGCAACCAAGGTCGGAAATCTCGGAAATCCCGGCAATCTCAACAAAATCTTGGAAATCTTTGGCCCAGTGTCAACCGAAATGAGGTGGTGTGGAGTTATTGAAAAAACACTCCTAGGCGTTGAAAGAATACCTGACTGAATCCGAGAGCTGCCGAGTTTAGCCGATCCGAGGAGAATCCCACGTGAGTTCTGATCGCGAGCAGTGTCGGAAATCTCGGAACTCCCGGGATTCTCGACGAAATCTTGGAAATCTTTGGCTCAGTGTGGATCGAGATGAGGTCATGTGGAGCAATTTGACACACGCTCCTAGGCGTTGAGCGAAAACCCGACTGAATCCGAAAGCCGCCGAGCTTAGCCAATCCGAGGAGAAACCCACGTGAGTTCTGATCGCGAGTAGGGTCAGAAATTTCGGAAATCCCGGGATTCTCAACTGACACTGACGCTTTTATCACACTTACCTCTATCGACCCTATTTTCATTTGAGAATGGTTGAAAATAACAGTTTCAAATATTTTTTTTAAATAATGATAAATACGAATTTATAATTTTCAGATGCAAAGTACAAGTTCGAGTGCAGTAAACATCAATCTCAGTAAAATTAACTTCTCTGATTCCGAAACGTATGCTGAATTTTTAACCATATAATGTAGCTTTCGTAAGACATTTTTGTGAACATTAAATAATTTATAAAACCTGCAACGATCATGGTCATTTTATAACTGGTGTTTAACATTTCCCTTTTCCCCTCTTGCTCTTTCCCCTCTCCCATTTTCCCCTTTCCCTTTCCCTTTTACAATTCCTCCTTCCAAATATCCAATTTCCAAATTCCATTTTCCCTTTCCTCTCTCCCCATTCCCCTTCTCAGTTCCAATTTCCATTTCCCCTTTCCTATTTTCCAAATTTACTTCCCTATTTTCCGAAAATCCAAATTCCTTCTATTACACTTTTTCCCCATGATTTCGAGGTATAGAGATTTTGAGGGAAAGAATATCAACCCGAATCAGATAAGACCAAAAAAGACGAATTTCCAAAAAAAAATTTATATTTTGATATCTCAACCAGAAAAGGTTTTGATTTTGAATAGAAAACATTTGATAACCCAAAAAGGAGAATTTTCAAGAAAATACCTCAATTTTCCACAAATTTTGTTTAGTCAAATAAGAAAAAGAATTCTGAATTGTTGAATTATTAAACAAACCAAATTTTTTATTCAAGAAAGAATAAGAAATTGAATTGAATTGTGAAATTTTCAACCAAATATTATTTTTTTCAACTTCTAAGTCAAATTTTCATTTGAAAAAATTAATTTCCGGACAAACAGATTAATTTTCAACAAAAAATTTAATAGTTGATATTCCAACTGAAAAAAATTCTAATTTAAAATCAAAAGCAGTTGAATTTTACTAGAAAAGACGAACATTCAACCCGATTCTTGAAACCTAAAATTAAACTACTTTTTAAAAAGTTCATTTTTTTGGTTGAAGATTCATTAATTTAGTTGAAAATATTTTTTTTTGTTAAAAATTAATTTTGTCATTTGAAAGTTTGGGTAGTTTGTTGAAAATCTAATTGATTGGTTGTAAATAAACATTTTTGTTGAAAATTAATTTTCTTGGGTTAAAAATTAAACTGCATTGTAAAAAATTTGTGTGTTTTGGATTTCAAATTAAACAATCTGGTATAAAATTCAACTATTTGGTACAATATTCGACTCTTTCGTAGAAAATTTGCTTTTTTTATCGATTTTATATTAATATTATAAAATAATTCAATCAAATTCGTGTGTTTTGTTGAAAATTATTTTTTCTTTTTAGCAAATGAATTTTTTCGGTTCAAAATTCAACTATCTACTTATAAATTTATTCATTTTTTATAAAAATTCATCTTTTGTGAAAAAAAAAATTAATGTTTTCGGTTGAAAATTCATCTTTTTGGTATTATTTCAAGTTTTTTTTTTAAAGAAAAGGTAATTAGTGCACGCTATGCGCGCACTAATATAAAATAAAAATAAAATAAAATAAACTACGTTCTAGTATAATAAAATTCATTTTAAATGAAAGTCTGTTCATATTAAAAAAATTGTCTAGTTCACTCGAAACCAGAACAGCAGATGTTGACCTTGTCTCAAATTCGTGGTTCAGAGAGATAAGGTTCTTCAAGTTTGTTTTTACCTGACACAATTTTTCCACCTTGGATTATGTGCATCCGGCATTTTCGAATAAACAACTAAAATTTCAACCAAATACTTGAATTTTTAACAAAATAATTTAATCATAAAAAAAAATTAAACTTTCAGCCAGAGATGAGTTTTCTACAAAAAGCTATATTTGATATTTCAATTCAAATGTATTTTTATTTTAAATCAAAAAAATAGAAATAGAAAGTCGCTGTTTTCTTAAGAATTTTTTCCATGTTTTCTCTATTTTCAATTAGGTTGAGGAAATAGTTTATTAATTGTAACAAACATTTTTGCTCAAACAATTTATTATTATGGTTCATATTATTCAATTTGAATAATGCTAGAAATTTGCTGTTTCTTCTGAAATTTACAACTATTTGTCTACTTTTCACCTTCAGTGAGTTTATAATAATTTCCATTTAGAAAAAATGATGATGCAAACAAATAATCATTGTTAATAACTTTCTTTCTCTTTTTCAATGCTAAATAAATGAGGTTTATTATATCTGGCATTGTTAATTATCATTAACAATTTCTTTTACTCACTATAATTAATTAATGAGTCACTCTTTTCCTAAATTTCCTGTCTACCCCTCCAATCAATTTCATAAAATATTTTTTCCGCTCTACCATCTCAATATCCTGGTTACTCCTTTCCTTCTTCATTTGTCACTATTGACCACCTCTCAAAACTCATCTTCCATTCTTGCTTTCTCCGCTTCCTCTTCAAGACTTTTATTTTCCTCTTCTTTCTTTTTTAATCACACAACTCCCTATACTCCTTTTTTCTCCTGTATTTTTCTCCACTACTTTTCCCTTTCCTCAATTTTCTTAATTCGGTTCTCACTTCCTTCTTCTTCTGTTCACATTCCTCACCTCAACAACTTATATCCCCTTCTTTACTAACTTCTTTTTTGCTTTTGCAATCTAATGATCTTATTTCACCTATAATTATTTTCATCTCCTCCTTTACATTTCCTTCTTCCATTTCGATATTTCTTATCTTTTCCTTAAAGATATCCTTACCTTCCATTGACCAATCCTCTCTTCCTGCTCTTTTTACTTTTCTTTTCTTTTTAGTCATGTTGTTATTAGTCTTTCCTTCCTCCAGTGTCACCATTATGGGAAAGTTATCCAAATCAACATAATTCCCTACCTCTACTTTCTTGACCTTCTCTCTCAACTCGTTGTCCACAACCCACCTCCATCCAGGCTCCCTCCCTTTTCAGTATTTTGTCTTTGGATTTTCTGCCTCGCTCTTTACCCCTTTCATTTCCTTCCTCCTATATCTCCTGGTTGCATTAAAATATCGTATTATAAGCCTAATATCTTATTTATTTTCTTCCATCGGTTCTCTAATCTCCTCCGATTTCTCCTGCATATCTCCGTTCACATAAGCCGGCATAAGAGGCGCTTCCAGAGTGCGAGGTGGGAATCGAACCTCCTTAACCTTAACCTCCTTAACCCCCACGACCATCGTCCCACTCATTCATTACGACTACATCCCTTTGTATCAAATTTCTCATGAACTTCATATCCTTTCTTTCCAAGCCTGCTATGTTCTAGTAGCATATATTCCAATCTTCCCAGTCCCACGTTCCCTCTTTTCTTCCACTATTTTCCTTAACTCATATCGAATATTCTTTTCTACACATGGCAAATCATCCTCTATTCTCTCTGAGCTTCCATATAACACACTTTCCTTTCTTATCACTTTCCACTTACGTTCCCATTTCTTTAGTTTCACCAGTATCATTCTCTCTCCTCTGCACGCTTCCCTTCTTACACTTCTCATTCTTTTTAGTACTTCATACACTCTTTACCTGTTCCTTGACTCCTTCTCATTTCCTCATTTCTTTCCTGAGTTCGGCCATTTTCGGCCTAATTTCTTTATGTCCTCTCCCATTTTCTAATGCTTTTCTTCATATCTTCTCATTACTTTTCTCATCACTTTGCGAATGTCATCTAACTGTAAATTTTCTTCTTTTATTTGCCCTGTATGTTCAACTTTGTCTTCACCTTCCCCCTTCTCTTTCTCCTCCGCTCCATTTTGGTCTTTCTCCGATGATGTTCTATACATTTTCGGATTTTTTAGGGTGGATCCTGCTTCTACCTTATCTACACTACTTCCTCTCTCCGCCCTATCTCTCTTTCTATTTATGAATGCCTCTATTGAGCTAAAACTCTCTCTCCTCAATCTCTCCCTTTCTACAATTTTTCTGTACTGCCCTCTCCTTTTTGTCTCCCGTTTCGGCGTACAGAATACTTTCTCGTCGAAATCCCTCTCTTATTTGCTATTGCTTTCCCCGTTACCCATCCAACCGATTCAAAGTAACCTCTGCCCGTATCGCCTTACGTAACTTTCGTAAATACTAAATTTCATCTCCACGGCGCTACCCCACCCTGATATCGTACCTTCTTCCGTGCAGTGCTCCCAATCTTGCTCCCCAACCGCACTGCGCATGCGTCGCGCCGAATTTATGATTAGCTGCATAGCGCGCGCTTATTTAAAATGTTTAAATATTCAAATCAATGGTTTTAAACAAATAATGATTAGAAAATGCATGAAAATACATTTTTCATTGCAAACTTTCGCACTCACAGATATAATAATAATTTTATTTCACTGCTGAAATCTTTCTTCGATGCCCGAAGGTATAAAGTCTTTTCAGCGGAGAAATAAAATAATTATTATATTTATGACTGCGAAAGTATATTTTGCAACAAAAAATGTATTTTTTATGCATTTTCTAATTACTATTTGTTTGAAACGGTTAATTTGCATATTATAAACATTTTAAATAAGCGCGCGCTTCGCAGCCAATCAAAAATTCGGCACGACGCATGCGCAGTGCGGTTGGGGAGCAAGATTGGGAGCACTGCTTCCGTGCTTCTCTCTACACATCCCTCCCTGCCGCCACTACTCGGCTGTACCTGTCTCCCCACCCTGCTCCTTACGCCATACAAGCAAACCACGCAGCCTACCCAAAACAGTCACAAGCTCAAAAATTATCACCCAACTCTTCACTGCTATTATATTCTACATATGATCTCAACCTCAAGAAACCCTCAAACACACTTCTCCCATCAACCCACATTAAATTTTACTGCAAATTCGCTCAAATCTGGACCACACAATTACTACTACCTAACACTTTCACCGAAATTGAAAGTCCGAGAAGTGCATCCAATGAGGTTCATGATGCAAAACTAATTTTAGGTGGCAGCACTGAGCCGAGTACTAGACCCTCTGTCAATGAGATACGAATTTGAAAAAAGGAAATTTTGTTAATGAGTATAAAGTGCCATTTATACCTTGTAAATATAAAAAAGTATATTTTTCAAACTTTCTTATCAATATTTATCACATAGCATTCGTAAAAGGTTGATAAATCCTTTTCTGACTGTCACATGTAAAGTGAGGTTAGGTTTACTATAGTTCACCATATATCCCATTGTATGTATAATTTTCACTAAGAGTATAAATTACCTTCGTATATAAGCACTAAACATATATTTAAGGATTATTTACCGTCATATATTTAATTATAAGCAACCGTACACTAAACATTATTTTTTTTTGTCTCTCATTGACAGAGGGTCTAGTACTCGGCTCGCTGCTGCCACCTACGATCAGTTTTGCAGTCCGAGTTCTGCGAAAATTCAAATTAAATAAATGGAAAATAGCTTTTCTATACAAATTATTAATAAAAGTTTAATAATTTATTCGTAAAATAGAGTCAAAGTGTCAATCATTCAGTTTGGAAGAAACAATTTGTTGAAGATTCATCTCTTTAGTTTAAAATATACTATTTTGGTGACAATAATTTTTTTTAGTCAAAAATTGATTATCTGGAAATTTAACTTGCCATTTATGGGCGAAAATTCCCCTGTTTTAGTTTAAAAATCAACAATTCGGTTGTAAATGATTGTATTTTATTAAAAATTTGTTTCATTTAGCCGAATGTTAATATTTATGCTTAACAATTAATCTTTCTGGTTGAAAAATCATTTTTCGGTTGAAAATATAACTAATTTATAGAAATTCGTTTTTCTTTTCTTGAAAATTGATTTTCTCAGTTGAAAATTCAACTATGTGTTTGAAAATTAACTTTTGGTTAGAAAATTATTCTTCTTGTTAGTAAATTCATTTATTCTTGTTGAAAATTCATTTCTTTTGTTTAAAATTCAACTACTTTGTTAAAACTATTTTTTTTAATTAATCAGGCTGAATGACTAACTCTTTCACTTTATTCTACAGAAGAGCTATAAACTTTTATTAAGAATTTGTACAGAAAAAGCTATTTTTCATATGTTAAATTTAAATTTTCGCAGAACTCGGACCCGAACAGATCGCGCACCCTGGTGAGTGGTAAACTCCCCAATTCTGAAAAGTTCTCGTATTGCGCATGCGTCGCGTCAACAGCTGGATTGGCTACCGTTGGCGCGTTAATTTGGAATGATTAAATATACGAAAAAATTGTTTGCAACAATTAATGCTTCTAAAATTATTATTCAAATTAATTCTTTGATCACAAAATAGACTTATAAAGTGAAACATAAAGTAATTATTTGACTTTCATTCATTAAAAATAAATAATGGATTTTAAATTCGAAGAAAGGAAAAGGAACAAAACAGAATTAATCATTTCAAATGAGCGTTTGTTTTGCAAATTAAGAAGGAAACCAGTCTTCCGAAGTTTACCAATCAATGAAAAAATCTTACCTTAAGATCTTATCTTAATTACCCCAAGTTTACGAAAATATTCATAACTTATCATAAATTACACACACTTTTTTCCACCTTTTTTTTTAGATAATCATGAAAATTTCACTTATCGGAAATTCAATTTTCGAGTACACGCAAAAATACCCATCTGGATGCTGATGAGCAATGCAACAATTCAAAAATATGTACTAAGAACTTTAGAATTTTTAAACAACTTTTCAGACTTAACGGATTTTATTTTCAAATAGCATTTTTTAGCAGTAATTTTTTGGATTAAAAAAAATCTGGTAAAAGTCAGGGAATTTCCATAACATTCAGTAACTATTTTGTTGAAAATTCAGCTATTCCGTAGAAAATGAACTTTTTGGTGAAAATTCGTACTGAATAAACATTTGAAATTTATTGAATGTTTTTTTACATTATATGATGCAGTCAACACTAGTTTGACAATCTCCTTTTCTCCTTACAGTCTTATTTTTTCTTAATAAATCTAAAATTTCTTCCAAATTCTTTCCTTTAGTTTCTGGCGCAATACAAAAAACAGTGATTGACCCCACCAAACAAATAAACCCAAAAAACAAAAAACTTGAGTAAATACCAATGGAGTCGTTCAATAGTGGCAAACTTATTTGAGCTATAGACACTAATATTGCGGCAATAATCGCTGAGAACATAGTAGCCACGGACTTTACCTTAACGGAAAAAAGCTCTCCTCTATAAACATAAGGAATTGTGCTGAGTCCGATGTTACACAAAAAAGTGAATGATATCAGACCAACAAGTGGTAGCCAAGTAAAAGATGAAACATTGACTTCAAGAAAGAATTTTGAAAAGAAAAAAAGGCCCACAATTGCCAATGAAAGTGAAGACAATACTCCAGACAGTAAGAAACTTGGCCTTCTTCCCCACCGATCAACTATTTGATAAGAAGGCAAACCAGCAAAGATTTGTATTCCTGTCATGATCATCACTGAGTATTCTGGCGCTAAGGATGAACCACTGTTGCTGAAAATTTCTTGCGCATAAGCTTGAATTGCGTGATAACCTGAGAAAATGTATGTTGTTTCTGCCATCATTTTGATCATCAGAGCCCTTCGACTACGCCTATCACTAAATAATTCCCTGACGCTAGTTTTCTTTGAATTTTGTCCTTCGAGAATAGCATTCTTCATTCTTTCAATATTCGCGGTTACAATTTCAACTTTCTTCTCTCCCGACAATTTCATTAGAGTTTTAGTAGCTTCTTTTTCTCGACCCTTCATCAAATAATAATACGGAGTTTCTTCCATGAGTGGAAAAAGTAGAATTGCAATTAGAGGTAAAGATATCGCAACCAGGTTCATAGAGTTATAAGCCAGAAAAGCTCCAGCGATTGACATTAGGAATGATCCCAAGTTTGCACAGATTTTGTCGAAAATGAGAAACCTTCCTCGTATATTTTCTGCAGCAATTTCGCCAATGTAAAGAGGGAGAAAGGCGAAAGTTCCCATCATACCGACACCAAGCATAAATCTTGATATAAATAAAAAGGTGTAGTTGTAAGCTATGCAGATTAAAATTTTTGACAACAGTTGTATTAGTCCTAATACAAGGATCGTGTATTTTCTTCCGATTCGATCCATGATTAGTGGAAACGTGATTAATCCAATTATTCCAGACATACTTGTACTCGCTGTCAGAAGTGCACCTTGAGCATTTGTTATTGGAATTGTTGAATTTTTACTTGTTAAATAGGGCATTGCAGGTGAGGCCCATGTCAAGCTGGCACCAAGATCCATCATTAATATGTAACCTAATAAAAAAGAAAAAGTTATTGATCAAATACCGAGCATTGTTTTTGAAAGATGAACTTTCCATCCAAAAAGATTAATTTCAAACAAAACAGTTGAATCTTTGATCAGCTTCCGGTTCGATGTGAAATTGAGGTAGACGTGTTGGAGGTGCCGGACTATAAGTGAAGGTTTCTCGATAAGAAACGTTGGTGTGAAGTGTTGAAAGGTTGATGGAAGGGTGAGAAAAAAGGTTGACATGTTGTGGAAGTGAAGGCAAGGAAAAGGAAAAGTGCGTTTGGGAGTATTTGGAAAGAGAAAATTGGCACGTGTAAAGAGCTAGGTTAGGAAATCGAACCTGAAAGTCAGGAAGGCAGCGACGCTTGGCGGAGAAAAGTGGAAAGTGTCGAGCTCGTTACTAAGATTTGACTCAAGCGGTAAGGAGGGAAAAACCGGTGGGAGAATCAGCTGAGACCAGTTGAGGAAGAGCGCAGGCTCGGTCAACTCTGTACAGGAAGATGGCGAATTTTTAGGACCAGGGCGCGGAAACTGAGAGGCATTGAGGGACGCGATATTAGTTCTTCTGCCCATCGCAGATGGCGCACACTTTCAACGCCAAGGGGTCGGGCGATGTTAAAAGCGTGCGCAGAAAATTGTTTTTT
>CAKNXH010055138.1:2961-13455 GCA_932178445.1 Andricus quercusramuli | reverse complement strand
TTTTTTGTGGCTGTCAAAATACACGTGATTCGGAAAATAAATAATATAATTAATCATCGAGCCTAAAACATCTTTAGTGAGTGGCTGCTGTTGCAAAAAAGTAAACGATGAAGAAAAACATGAGTTTCCAACGCTTCCGATTTCACGAGATACTATTTCAGTCGCCTGAAAAATTCCGAGTTTGTTGGCTACGTAGTTCTCTACTGCAATCCTCCAAATAAAGGCAAAATAAAGTGAATGAGAAATTTAAAATGGAAGATGGAATGATAATTATCTGTAGTTCTCCGGCTCGTCACAGATAGCGCTGAACATCGCCATTTATTTCCCACATAGCTGACCGACCCTGGAAGAGCGGTTGCTCTGACAACGGGCAGTGATAGTGACGGGCGAGTGAGAGAAAGTGAGGATGAGCGATGTAATATGTAACGAAGGGAAAGAAGGCGTCAGAGAAAGCTGGAAGGACGAGATGCGGAAAGTATTGAGAGAATTCAGGCAGGAGATGAGCGAAGAGTGAGAAAATGAAATTGCGCAGGCGAGGCGAGAAAGAGAACGGGATAGGGCAGATCTGGAATTGATTTTAGAGAAGATGAGATAGGAGATCAGATAGCTGAGCTTGTGCCGTAGTATGAAGATAGAAGCAAAAGAGTACTGTGAGGTGGGATGTCGAACGGGTGAGGAGCAGGGGAATTGGAGAGACCAGCCAAGAAAGCTGAACAAAGCGGAATTGAAGACAGAGAGAGAAGAGAGAATGTGGGGAGGGAGGAATCTTAGAGTGCTGGGGGTAAACGCAGATGAAAATGAAGTGACAAATGTGGCGGGAACACTAGCAGCCTGGATACAGAAGATCCCGAGAATTCGCAAGTTATGGAGGGTTGAAGTAGGAAGAGTCCGAAGGCTGAAGAGAGCGGGAAATTATTTGAAGATCCTAAGAAGCAGCAGAAAATTGAAGGGTTCAGGTCTGTAGCTGAAGGAGGAAGCAACAGAGAGAGAGAGAGAGAGAGAGAGAGGGGATGAGGAGATTCAATTTTGGCTGGGGAAGGGAAGCAGAGACTCGAATCAACAGGCTTGAACGTGTCAACATGGAGTGCAGTTCCACCGACCAAGTTTCGGCGGCGTGGCGTCGCTTATAAGTGAGTGGCGTGGCCTATCTTGCGCTTCGGAGGTGGAGGGGATATACAGGAGTAAGCGAGGTGACAGAGAGTGATATCCGCCTTCTCTTTCCAACCTATGTGTCCCCTCCACCTCTAAACCACTGGATACGCCGCGCCACTCACGCATAAGCGACGCCACGCCGCTGAAGCTTGGTCGGTGGAACTGCACACTGGAAACTCGAGGCAAAGGTGGGAGAAACGTACCGGCGACGGAGCGAGGAAATCGAAGACATGGAGGTGACAGGAATAAAGGGGAGAGACGAAGAAGAAAAAAGGAAGAGCCTGGAGAGAGAAACCCGAAAAGAATAATTTGTGTGACGGGGAGTGGAGTGAGGGTGTAAAACGGCATGAATGAGAGGGGACAGTTTGAGAAGTGTGTGAAACAGTGGGGAAATAGAAGGAGAAACAGAAGATAGAGACGGTAAGGAGTGAGAAGAATGAGAGGGAAAGTGTATAAAGAAGTAAGATAGGAAATGATTTTGGAGAGGATGCACAATATTGTTATCGGATTATCAACTGTGAATTATAGATCATCAGAGGAGGGGAGATTGAAGGGAGGAGAAGTGGGCAATTTTGTAATTTTGTAAGTGACGGGTATTGTGAAAGATGAAGAGGGCGGAGAGAGGAGAATATTGTTAAATGGTAAGAAGGGAAGAGGGCTTCCGTTTTCGCTTGAACAGTTTTTCGTAACATTTATGTTTTGGTTTATGAAGATTCCAAAACCCGTAAAAAGGAGGAGTATAATAAAGACAGGTACACTAAATGGTCAAATTTTTTAACAAAGACTACTAAAATTTAACCAAAAACGATGACTTCTCTTCAATGAAAGATAGATTTTTCTCCAGTTGAATTGGACAAAAAAAATCTTAGAATAGTTGAATTCTTAACCAAATATCAAGAAAGAAGAATTTTCAACCAAATAGTTAAATCCTCAAAAAAAAGACTAATTTTCCAAAGAAATATGTATTTTTGATAAAGTATGGAAATTAATTTTAATACAATATTTGATAAGATTTCCAGAATTTTCAAAAAAGTATGCTGATGATTTTGAGGTAACTTTTTTACTTTTGCAGGATTTTCAAAAAAATATAGGAAAAATCGAAAGAAGAATTGCTTTAAATAATATAGTTTGAATATGGTCCTTAGTATTATTTTTTATCCTTATCATAAATAGTAGAATATCAAATTGAAAGACATGATAATTGCACAAATTTTATTTTAAAGGATTTGTAATTAAAGAGTTTGAAATTAAATGCATCGGAAATAATTTCAGAACACTGAAAATTTAGGAAAATAATTTATCAAACCCTAGTCCTAAAAATGGGAATATTTTAGAACAAGGCACTGAAAATTGAATTATATTTTACATAGATATGTCTCAAATGATTTGAAGACATCTTTTAAAAAAATTTCGAATTGTAAATATTGAAATTTAGCAATTTAGAATGCAATCATAGCAAACTTTATTCGGATTCTTTTTTTAATTTTTAATTTTTAATATACGAGCTTGAAATTTTCTAATTTTCAGTTGTAAATATTAACAATGAATTTTCAAATATTTGATTGGAAAATATCAAGAATTGATAATAATTCAAAATAAAGTATTATCGATTAAACAATTTGAAATTAAAAATTGAAAAATTAAGTTATTTAAATAATATTAAAATATATTAATCTAAAATTCATAACTCAGTCAATAGTTTCTAATTTTGAAATTAAAATAGAAATAGTTGTATTTTGGAAAAATCAAAGAATGTTTTATTTTTACACGTTTTACGAGTTTCAATGTTAAATTATAATTTTCCATGAATTTAAAATAAATTTGAAATTGTTAAATTTTAATCGCTGCAAATTTGAAATTATTTAAATTCAAGAGTTTTCAATATTGAATGGTTTTGATAAGAAATGATACACATTCTCTAATTTTAACAGCAAAAGTCTTTTAAAAGTCCACCGAAGCAACTCAAGGAATTTAGTTTTTGAAACATGCTGATAATGAAAATAATGATAAAACACTAATTTTAGTCTTACCACATAGAAAATTGGTGATTTGCATGAAATCATGTCTTCTTTTTTTAATATCGTCGATAGTTTTTCCTATTTTGAATTCACCAGTCCTCGAAAGAGTGCACCATGACAATAATTTATGGAATACCATTTTGAATTTCATTAGAATATCCTTGGGCGAATAATGAAAAATATTTTCATGATCAAATGCTGAGGAAAAGCTATTGAATACTGTCGGAATTCTGAGAAGACAATGGTATACTAAACATATTATTATGTTAGTACAAGATAATTGCTTTTATGGTCTCTTACCTTTGCAGTTTGTATTTAATTTCGTTTACGAGATATGGCTATCAAGTTTTGTGACTGGGTCTCTAAAATTCTTCATAAAATGTGTTTACCTTCCACCTGTTATCTATTTCAATGTGCTCTTTTCACGCAGTTAAATTAACACATGTCTGATATTCTGATCATCAGACGTATACCAGGTAAGAGGTAATGTAACAAACAAATGAAAAACAATGGTAACTTATAAATTAAATGTTTAATGGCTATAAAAGATGAAATTCAAAATTTATAGTCAACTCCCAAACATGGTCCTTCGAGCCGGATTACTTGTGGTCAAAATCTAATATTGGCAAATTCTGTGAGGAAAAAGTTCCAGTACTGTTTGAAGACTCTTTATGGTGATAGGTGTGGAGCAGAGGCAAGTAGATTGTCTGTAAAGTGTAGCCAAAAACGGGTTGGTTCATTGTACCGAGATATGAATTCATCTCTGTTTAAAAAAAGTTGTCTCTTTATAATTTTGAATTTATTGGAACAGCTGAGAATTTCTTCATGTGTGAACTCTTATCACTTATTCCAGAAATAACATTCAATTGAACAATCAAAGTCTTGTGAACGAGTTTAGTCTTCAACTAAAATTACATTTAATTTCGTGAACTAGTTATCAAAAAACTTTTCTTTCAAGTGAATTTCTAAGTGCCCAAAATTGACAATTCTTGACAATGAAAATCATGATTGGAGAAAATGTTTTTTTCTTTGAGAAAATAAAGACGTCTGTTCCCTATTTTAAAAAATTGATGCATGATCAAAATGTATGTCTTTGCTGTCTATGTAATAAAAATATTAATTGAGAAACACTGAAAACGTTACAGAAAAAACGAAATGTCATCTTTACAGGGAATTTAAAGTAATTTTCACCTGCATCAAAAATTAACTTCACACTTTAAGATTTACCCACCACATGGGAAATGGTAACGATGTCAAACTCTATTCACTCTTATTTTGTTTTGATGTGAAAAATTCAAATTTATCTACTTGAGAATGACCAGCAACAAAAATTTACTTCTGTACTTTCTGTGGTGTTTCTGGCCACAATGAAGGGAAACTATCGTAGAGTAAATATTAATGGTGAAGTCGATGAATTTCAAGTTAAGCATCGGTGAAGAAACATAGATTTATGAAAGGAGAACATCGATAGTTCCAATGTTTTGGCATCGATTTGGAATTGCCCCCCTCCACCCTCCTTACTGAGTTCGCTACATGGAATAAGCATAGAAAAAAATACCCTCCATCAAAAGAGATGAATTTTCTACACAGACGGACAATTATGCAATTTAAAAAAATCTATTATTACACAAACAGTTACATTAACAACAAAAAGGTTGAACCTTTAACCACATGAGAGAAATTTCAAACAAAATTATTATACTTTTAACCAAATAGTTACGCTTTGAAGTCAAAAAGATCAATTTTCTCAAGAAGGGTTGAATTAAAAAAAAAAAAACATTATTTTCAACCAAGAAAGATGACTTTTGTTCTATAAACGAAGCATTTCTCAGCCAAAAGTATTTTCAACGTGAAAAAATAACCCGGTAACCAGAAAAGATAAGCTCTCCATTAAAATGGACCAAACTCGATAACTTTTCAAAAAGATGAATTTTTAACCTAAAAATTTAAATTTTCAACCAAATATTCCAATTTTCTACAAAAAGTTTAATGTTCATCTCAAGACGATATGTAATAAACCTAGAATGGAATCGTCAATTTTTTAGTTAGAAAAACTAATTTCTTACAACAAAAAACGAATTTTCAACCTGTCTAGAATTTAATATGAAGTACGAATCAATTTTCAACAAAAGTTCAACATTCAACACAAGAGATGATTGCAAACAAAAATATTAATTTTCTAAAAACAGAATAGTTAAACTTTTGACCAAAGAGATGAATCTTTAAACAAAAAAATTAATTTTCTATTTTTCTATTTTCTAAAGTACCTTGTAGAAATGTAGGAGAAAAATCTGCCCGCAAGAATATCTTGTTTTTATAATTCAAAAAAAAAGTGCGCGTCCTGTGTGAAAAAAATCAGTTATTGAATATTTTATTGCACTTTGTGTCGCTCTTCATCCATTCAATTTGTTAATTTTTAATCTCGTTTTTTACGATTTAAACTAAAAATATGAATTTTAGCAGACAGTGGTTTCGAGGAAATTTGTAGATATAATTTAGGCGAAAAATTTTGTTAAATAAAATGTTATTGTAGTCCTTTTTCCAAGGAAGTAATTTTTCATTCTACATATATTTTTATAACAAGACCTCATAACGAATTTCCAGACTTCTTTGTTAAACAACTTTTGTTTTTTCATTTTTTTTTCGATCCGTAAAATTGAATTTTTGATTCTTCATTATTTTTTTGTGCGATCAAAATATAAAAATTCAAAAAGTTATTATGAAAGTATTGTAGGATGTTCAAAAAGCAACGGTTTTCTCCTCTCAACTTTTATCATGCCGTGCGTTGTTGACCTCAAAATTTTCATTTTTTTTTTAATTTTGTAGATGATATAACTCTGCTCAATTGTTTTTTATCGAAAAAAGTCATCAGGATATATTGTTCGCCTGATCGCATACTACGAACAGCCGCATATAGAATATTTAAATTCTAAAACAAAGTGGTCTCAACAATGTTGGAATTCTTCAACTTTTTGAACTGTTATCCAAAATGGCTGGCTAATGAACTTGACCTTCACTTTAGGGCATTAAAAGATTACCAAGAGGCCATTCCAATCCGTTAAATTTTTCAAAAGTTTTCGTGCTCGCAGGCAGACAGACATACAGACAGACAGACGTACACACAAATATACATACAAATATACAGACATACAGATAAAAAGGGATGCTTGCATACATACATACATGCATACATAGTCAGACACAGATATATATATATATATATATATATATATACACACATACATACATACATACTGAAATACAGACATATTCGTAAAAACCTGTTCATTCAATTCAATTTCAAAGTGTACAATTTCAATTCATAATATCATTTATAATATATGATACGAGTTCCATTCAAAATTAGTAATTATTCTTTGCAAACATTTTTCAACCTTTAATATTTAAGCATTCGTTTCATAATAGTTGATGAGCAGAAAGTTTTATTTTTTTTTGCTCCGAAAAAAATCGTTTTTAATCTTTTATGTGTCGTAGTAGTTTATGAGACTAATTCTGCTGAAAAGATATTATTGACACTTAACATTTATCTGTGTTATGAATAAATAATTAAAACAATCAAATAAAAAATCTGCATCTAACATTCACGCGAAAATTATTATTGATCTTATATTTACGATTCATACATATAAGATGCAAAAGAATTTTTCAAGATAAAAAGGCTACAAATTTTATAGTTTTTAAGTTAGATTAATTATGGAGAGCCTAAATTTCAAGAATTACCAATTTTCTAGAATTTAATAGCTTCGAGGAGCTATTTTATACATATTGAACGACATTTCGTTCCGTGAAAAAAGGATGATAATGGTCTGTTTGTTTATTGAAATTATTTATAATAGAGCTAAATATTCAGTGATGAGAATAGCCATTTATTCTAAAAATGTATATTGATACTAAAAATAATATTTTTTAGTTGTTTCTTTTAGTGAAATAATTCAATTATAAATTTTTTGATCCTTTTTCCAGATAATGCTTAATAATGATTTTTTTTCAAGTTACAGGAAAAAAATGTTTCTTCATCACCCTCTTGAAAGTAATAATGGAAATAATGATAACGCACTAATTTTGGTCTTAGCGCAGAGGAAATTTGCAAACTGCATGGAATGATGTCTTCTTTTTCAATGTCGTCTATGGTTTTTCCCCTTTTGAATTCACCAGTCTTCGAAAAAGTGCACCATGACAATAATTGATGAAATATTATTTTGAATTTTATTAGGATATCCTGGGGCGAATATTGAGATATATTTTCATTAACGGATGTTGAAGAAAAGCTACTTGATACTGTCGAGATTCTAAGAAGACAGTGGTATTAAACTACACATGAAAGTATGTTAGTACAAGATAATTTCTTTTATGGTCGCTTACCTTTGTAATTAGTATTTGATTTCGTTTAAGAGATGTGGCTATCAAGTTTTGAGACTGGGTGATGCAATAAGCAAATGTAAGAGAATGGTTCGCAACTCTAGTTCTGACTATAAAAGATGAAATTTTAAATTCAAAGTGCATCCCCAAACCCGGTCCTTCGAGCCGGATCACTTGTAGAGAAAAAGCTGACAAATATTAGCAAATTTCTCGAGTGAGAAGTTCTAGTATTGCGTGAACTCTTTACTGATAATTCAGAAGAAACCGACAAGGAGGAATCTTATCAGAACAGAATAAGCCTAACTGCTGTTGTTTGTTACTTGGTTGCGATTTATTTCTGTTTCAAGTACAAAGAAAAAAAACAGAATACGTGATCATGTCTGAACAATTCATACATTTTCGTTTGTAGTGCAGGTTTTTCCAAGTTTCTCGGGACATTCAATATTGAATTTTTCATGGACATTTTTTTGACACATGAGCTAACATTTGTCTTCAAAAGGAATAAACCAATTATTTTGATGATGCTTAGAAGCATCTTTATTTTCGAACTAGTGATAAGAACAGATAAACAACTATCGTTCAGCGGAAATTTGATCAATTCTTGTCAAAGAGCACGCTTTTCGTGTCAATATTTTGCAATATATTGAAGATATGACATTCAATATTTTGAAAGAAGCTATTTCTGAATAACTTAATATGGAATGAAAGTTAATAAAAGGGTTGATTTTTAGGACACAATAAGTTCAGATCTATCGACAATAAGCATTGTTTTGTTAGATCTCTGGCAGATTTAGTGTACTTTAGCCTCACAAATTTAATTTATGGCTTAAAATATTGAGGAAGGATTCCCAAAACATGTTCGCTATCCGTTCAAATGAGTGGCAATGTCCAAATATTCTAAAATAAACAATTAGAATTTATTGAATGATTTTGTATTGGAACTTTGCATGATGTCGTTAACTTTGGTTGCTTAGTCTCGTTTTCGCCTTACAGTCTAATTTCTTCTTGCGCAATAAATCTAAAATCTCTTCCAAATTTTTTTCTTTAGTTTCCGGTGCAATACAAAATACAGTAACTGACCCCATCAAACAAATAAGCCCAAACACCCAAAAACTTGAGTAAATACCAATGGAGTCGTTTAGTAATGGCATAGACATTTGTGCCATAAACATGAATATTGCTGCAATAATCGCTGAGAACATAGTAGCCACGGTCTTCACCTTGACGGAAAAAAGCTCTCCTCTATAAACATAAGGAATTGTGCTGAGTCCGATGTTACACAAAAAAGTGAATGATATCAGACCAACAAGTGGTAGCCAAGTAAAAGATGAAACATTGACTTTAAGAAAGAATTTCAAAAAGAAAAAGACACCCACAATTGCCAAGGAAATTGCAGAGAATACTCCGGATATTAAAAAAGTTGGCCTTCTTCCACACCGATCAACTATTTGATAAGATGGCAACCCAGCAAAGATTTGTATTCCTGTCATGATCATCACTGAGTATTCTGGCGCTAAGGATGAACCACTGTTTCTGAAAATTTCTTGCGCATAAGCTTGAATTGCAAGATAACCTGAAAAAATATTTGTTGATTCTGCAATCATTTTTATCACCAAAGCCCTTCGACTACCCCTATCACTAAATAATTCCCCGATGCTTGTTTTCTTCGAATTCTGTCCTTCGAGAATAGCATTCCTCATTCTTCCAATACTTGCTGTTACAACTTCAACTCTCTCCTCTCCCGACAATCTCATTAGAGTGTTGGTAGTTTATTTTTCTCGATCCTTCATCAAATAGTAATACGGAGTCTCTTCCATCAGTGGAGAAAGTAGTATTGCACTTAGCGGTATGCATACCATGACAAGGTTCATAGAGTTATAACCTAGAAAGGCTCCGGCGCCAGACATTAGGAGGGATCCAATGTTTAAACAGATTTTGTCAAAAATGAGGAACCTTCCTCTTATATTTTCTGCAGCAATTTCGCCTATGTAAAGAGGAAGAAAGTTGAAACAGCCCATCATACTTACACCAAGCATCAGTCTTGATATAAATAAAAAGGTGTAGTTATAAGCTAGCAGATCATGAACCCTTTAGTCAGGAGCAATTAGAAATCATCATTGGTTTCGACTGTTATGGCTCGTTTTTATTTCTAGCGTTGTGACAAGGACCTGCTGCATCCATAACGGTACAATTCACTATCTTGGATGGATTCTTTCGAGTCCGATTCCGAATAAGCATTCTCAGACTAGGTCGAAACTGAGAATGAATCATGTTCCTACATTGCAGGATATAAGTTCTTATCTTCAAACATTTTGTGAATTAGAAGATGTTCCATAGTAATCTATGCACACTGAATAATACGAAATTTATGAAGATCATTTTTCTTACACATTGGCTTACTATAGAGGGGCATCGGATATATCGGGTTATAGTGAAAAAGTATTGATACGTTGAAGTAAAACTTGAATGATTAAAATGTTTGTTTATGACGTCTATGTTTTATCAATTTCAAATAAAGGAACATGAAAAAGTCACCTTGAGCAGAATGAAGGGAACCATTCTCAAGAAAAAATCGATGTTGGAGTTTGTTATAAGCCACGGCTCAAAGATAAGAAACGCCGAGCGACTCCCGAATTCTTTCTCTTTGAGCAACGCTTCAAAATCCATTGAAAATTTCAAAGCGAGGATCAATGGGTCGAATTCGACATTCTTCGCTACTTCAGAATGATTTTGCTTACTCCCATTGTTATTATTCAGCTCCTATAAAAACTTTCTTTAAAAATCTGAAAAACATCTGTTTGCAAGGCAAAGTTCGGCTCGCCTACATCTACCTGCCCTCTCAGTTCATGACTCGGGAGACCATCTTCGCTTTATCCTCTCTTTTTCCATATTGTCTATCCTCTCTTTCTTCCTTTGTAAACTCTATCAAATTTTCTGATTCCGG
>CAKNXH010055137.1:1486-45194 GCA_932178445.1 Andricus quercusramuli | reverse complement strand
GTTGCAGGATTTTCAGTTAAAATAGGGACAGTATATCTTTTCTGTAATGCTTACCGAATTTTCTGCAGAGTTTACTGAATTTTCCGTAATTTAAAAAATTTACGAAGACTTTATGCAAAATTTACATACTTTTTAATCAAATTTTACAATTTAAGTTGCCAATTTGACAGAAGAGTTCAGTAAATATTACAAAAAATACCCGTTAATTCATCAGATAAATGAAAATTCTGCAAACTCTGCCGAAAATCCAGTAATCTTTGCAGAAAATTTATGCTGTACTTATTTCAACATTGAATTCAATTTGACATTGAAAAAAAACTGATTAATACATTCGTTTATTACCTTTGTTTGAAAAAATCATACAATGCATTAACTAATTATGAATGTTGTTGAAATTGTCACGTAATTCCTAAATAAAAGGACTGCCATTGAAAAAAAAACTAATTTTTCTGCCGACAAATGCCCTTATAATAAATTCGTTTAAAAAATCATAAGATTAATCGAAAAAGTAGGAAATTTTCTGAAATTATCAGAAAGTTCCTAATGTATAATAAGGGCATTTGACGGCAGAAAAATTATTTTTTTCTCTCAATGGCATCAGTCCTTTCATTTAGGAATTACATGACAATTTCAACAACATTCATAATTAGTTGATACATTGTATAATTTTTTTAATTCAAAGGTAATAAAGAAGTGTATTAATCAGACATTTGTCGACAGAAAAATTCGTTTTTTCCTCGATGTCAAATTTTTTAATTAGGAACTTCATGATAATTTCAGCAATTTACAATTAATACAACAGATTTCCGGAAGATGTAAAAAATATTTCTACAATTTCATAAACATTTCGTAATGATTGTAAATCAATTAAAAAATTCCAAACATGTCAAAAAGAGTACAGTCTACCACATTTCAGAGATTTCAAAACATTGCAAAGATATCAAACGATTTCACGTATGTAAATGATTTCAAACGAATACGAATGATTTCACAAATATCGCGCCGATTTCATAACATTTTCAGAAACATTTAAAAAGAACACGAAAATCACGTATAACTGCATACATAGAGTACAGTCAAATTAGCTGAATGGAGGCCATTTTGTAGAAAAAAGTAGCAGAATTTGCTTTTTATTTCAACAACTACACGTGCTTCACACTTCTATAACCGGTTATTGCAGCGACAGGCCCTGAGTTGTGCCAACATGCACAGTTTGTGACAAATGCGAATCAATCTGGTATTTTCGGAGGAAATTGGGCGACAAATATTATCGATATTTCACACGTTTGTATAATCTGCCGTTTATACAGAAAGCTTGTATATTGTCATTTAATATTTAATGTACAAAAGGTACTTCTTTCGCCATAAGTTTGCCACCCAACAAACCTTTTGGGAATTTACCCACTCCTTTGGGTAGGAGCCCCTAGTTTTCGTATACGGTGTGTTCGTCTCTGAATGTATAGTAGTTTCTCCCTCCTCCTCTAGGGTCGCGCAAAAGAATGCTTAGCACGCTAAATGCTTTACCTGCTACATGTTTTGCTTAATAGTAGAACACTGTACCACAAAAAAGTAATTTTTCTTATATTCATTGTTGCATGAAAAATAGATTTTTTTCCGAAAAAAGCGAGCTGTACCGACAGTCTATATACCCTTCGGATTATTTACACAGAAAATCAGACAAAATGGCTTCGCCGTTTGGCCTGAATCCATAATCTACGATTTAAAGTCGATTTCCAGGGCCCTTAAGGTCATCCGTAGGGCTTTTAGCATGTCCGTGCCTAAAATACCTACGGAGTTTAATTTTGGGACCAACCTGAACATTACATGTTTTGTGTACCTACCGACTCTAAAATGGGATTACTGCTTGCCCAATTATGTCAACTGTTTCGCCGTTCGCTACCATTAATTTTCGCGAGACAGGTTTAAGAATTGAAATTTTGGAATTCTGGATTTTTTCCAGTAATTCCTTGCCAGCATACGAATGTGTGGCACCAGTATCCACTAAAATTCGAAATAGAGTATCTTCGAATTTTGTCATTAGATGAAAACGTGTTTCCGTTATTTCATCTTTATCCGAATTCAAGATTTCCGGCGTCTCGGTGCTAGATTTGAGTATTTTTGGCCCTAGTACCCGCCCTTCCAGTTTCCCTGGTTATACGTGTAATAAGGACATTCTCTTTTGAAGTAGCCCGTTAACCCGCAATAATAGCAATTTAAATCATTTGTGTTTTCGTTCATTTTGATATTTGAGTCCTGTTTTTTGTCTGAGTTAAAACTTGTTTTTTCTTGTGAGTCTTTATTAAAATTATTATCACGTTGTTGGTTTTTATTATCATAATTTAGTTTTTGGCGATTTTGATTATTATTTTTCTTATTACTTCTTGAACTATTTTCCGCTTTTTCTGTTAGGAATTCGATCATTGGATTGCTTTGACCTTGATTGGAGTCAAACGTCATTTGATTCAGCATTTGTAACATTTGATTATAGGGATTGAATGGATATCTTTGTCTATTGTTTTGGAATCTAGGTTGGTAATTTGGATGAAACCTAGGTTGAGAATTTAATTGGAAACCAGGTGGGAATCTAGGTCTGAAATTTTGTTGGTATTGGTTTGTAAAAGGTAATAATGGAAATCCAAATGATGAAAATGGGAATCGATTTTTGTATGGTTTTTTACCTGGTTATTTTGACTTTGGTTTCCGTTTTGGTTATCCTTTTGGTTGTTTTTATTTTCCCTTAAATCTTTATTATACTCCAAATTATTTTTATCCTCGTTACCGTTATTATGCTTTTGTTCGTTTTTATCGTCAATTTTCGGTTCTGTAATCTGTAAAATTTGCCCTCGAATTTTGGATTTGGCTAGCTCAGTTTCCCATTCTTTGCCTAAGTCCTCTAGTTGCTCAAAAGTTTCGAAATCGTTCCTTTTAATGTACATTTTATATTCTATTATAAGATTCTCGTAAGCTCTACGCAATTCCCATTCCAGACTTTTTCTAGGGTAAAGTTTAGTAAAAAGTTTTCTGATTTCTGTCAAATATGAGTGAATGTCTTGTGTCCTTTTTTGATTGAAAAATTTAATTTTTTGCCTAATTTCCTCAGAATATCTTTCATCGATGTAAGCGTTTTTAAAATCTTCAAAAAAATCCGATAAATATCTCCAGGAATTTTTATTTATTTCGCACCAATCTTTTGCATCTTCAATTAGTAGGGCGTCTAAATTCTCTAAAATGTCGCGGTCGTTTGCTTTATATACCCTTTTGAATCTTTTTAATTCGTTCAGAAAATGCGCGGGACTATCGTCTTTATTATTACGAAATTTGATTGGCCAATTACTCATAATTTGGAATGGCGTTTGTATCATGCCAAATGGAAAAAATGTCGCTGGAATTGTGTAATTATTTGTATTATTTTCAGGTTCGCTATCCGTATCTGTATTATTTGTGTGGATTCTAGAATGCCATTTTGACCTATTACTTGTTGTCGAGAGTCTATGTCGTCTGTTTTGGTTTAAAGTATTTCTGTCCTCTAATGATTCACTGTCATCTGAGTTTTGTAATTTTAAATTATTGATTCTCGATCTACTACGGTTTTCGGAATTGTTGTGGGAAAGTTGACGGGGTACTTGTAAATTATCTTTTAAATTGAATTGTACTGACTGTCTATTAAGGGATGCGCTTTTATTTTGCCCGTAACTAGGTTCAATCTTTTCTCTTTCGTTTTCAAAAGAACTATGAGCTGACGGCTTTAATCTAAGTTTTGAATCATTTGCCCTTTCTTCATTTTCTCTAAAAAATCTTTCCTTTTGTTGGTTCATAAATTCATTGAACTCTACACTTTCTAAAAGTTCATCGGTTTCTAAAATGAACTGTGTATTATTTTTCAAAAAGGAATCGCAATCAAAAGTTTTGTTGTTGGTTTGTCTGGGATTGTTTATTGAGCCTAACGCGCCTATTGCGGGTAACTCTTCGTTATCCCAATAGAAGGTATTGCTTTCTAGGTCGAAAGTTTTGTTAGGGTTTTGAGTAAGGTCATAGAGTACGTGTCGGTTATTTTGAGTTGGTTCAGTATAAGTTTTCCGAGTCAATCTGTCTTTTTCTGACCTATTTTTATTCACTGGGGTTTCCATGTTTTTTCTCGCGAAACCCCTACCGCGACCTATCGATCTATTTATTATTTTAGGGATAGCGCCCGTGTTTTTGGCTGGATTTGGGGCCATAATTTTGATTATTGGTTCCGTTGTGACCTTGTCCGAATTAATATTTTGGATTTGAAGTGCAGCGGCACCTTTCAAATCTAGGTTATCATGATTGTTTTCCATGACTGTAGGTTTCGGCATTGTGATTTTAATTTTTCCCGATCTCAATTTCATTTATTTTAATCTTGAGTTAGGATGTGTACGGAAAGGACACCCTATATTTTCGTTCGATGTAAGTTTCTAATTTAAAATTCCCATTTCGTTCGAGAAATTTTAATTAAAATTTTAATTAGACATTTAATGGTTAGAAAGTTCGAAAATATGTTTATTTTCGTCGTAGGACACTTTGTTTTGGAGGTACGACGCGTGACCTTGCGTATGACTCGCGAGAGTACGTGTTGCGCGTGGGGACTCGTTACCGCGCTTGAAAGTTTCGCCAAATCGGGCGATTGAAATATTCAGCGAAAAGAAAATGTATGCTTTTCTTTTTAGGTTTCATCTTTTTCCTAATTATAAATGTCTGATTTCTCCCAAAATATCTATGATTTTTCCGAATTATTTCTTTATTTTTATTTCTATCTCGCTTTAATTCTTTTTCAACAAGAATCAATTTTGATTTTACTACCACAAAAAGAAATTGATATTTTAATTTCCGATTATGGTTTTCCTTACGTTATTCGTTTAAGCCCTGAATTGCGATGTGCAAATATCTGCTGCAATTTTTGCATATGCGAGTATACCATACAATTTTTAATTTATATCTCCTCAAATATCACATAATAGGCACGCCAAAATCATTATATAAATATATCAGGTCATTGGCACATATAAATCAATTTCATACATATATCAGACCATTGGCACATGTGAAAAATTATATCGTATATAATATCACAAGTACACATCAACAGCATTTCAAGATCGAAAATCGTCAAAATCAAATCAAATACAAATTAGTCAAAAATAGCAAGTAGCAAAATGGCAAGGCATGTGAATTCAATGGCATGCAAAATGTGAAAAATCGAGTTCAGAGTAAGAGTCAAACTTGTAATTTTTGAACTTAGATATTATGTCTCCTTTCTCGGCAGGTTTCTTGGAGTTTTGAGATAGGAAAGATGTGGGTTTTTGGGTTGGGCGCCAGGTATTACGAGGTAAGACCGAGAAGGGAAATTGGGAGATTGGAAAGCCGAGAGTGAGGGTTGAGACACAATAAAGAGTTTGGCAATTAAACAAGACACATTTATTACCACTTACATTTGGTGGATCGCCAGTCCGTGTTGGAGAGCTGGCGATCGAGAGCTGAGTTGAGTAGGCGGCGGAACTGCGAAGATCTTCTTTAAGAAAACGGTCCACTTCCAGGGCGGCGACCTGGACGAAGAGACGCGGTGGGGGCACGAAGCACGGACACTTGTAAAAGCACTAGTTGGGAAGGCGAACGAGCCAAGACTGATCCGCTACCGAGCGGTGGCTCGGAGCTTCGGGTCCCCTCGGGGGATTCCGTTCCGACTCGTGTGCGGTCCGGTAACCCTTTTCGTGCAGGGATGTACTGAGTCCCGCATTATGGTAACAGTTATGTTACACATTATGCATTGTGAGTCTCTGAGGAAGTTGTCGACTGGCTCTCCTTAAGATAAAGTAGATTACATCTATCTAGATGTTATGTCAGAAATTTAAATTCTGGGACGTAACACTAGAGTTTAGACATGAAGAATGAACACAAAGGCATTCTCTGTTCAAGATGAACATTACAAATGATCTGAGTGAACTAATAGGACACCTGAACAGCAAGGTTTTACCTATACATTTGAACACAACACTAACTGCGTTAGAGTTGCAAAACTTTTCGTATCGAGCAGCTGTAGCAGCTGTTAGAACGTTGGGCCGCAGAACCATGGAAGATCAGGTTGGATATGGATGTCAAAAAAATGAGGTGCAAATTGGGTCGACTGACTCAATATAAAAATGGAAATAGAACCAAGAAGCTGATAAACCATGTTAATACAATCATCCCCCCCTCGAAACATCAAGACGTTGACACCAGCAATATTGGATGAGATTATAGACTCCCAACGACAGAGTCTTGATGTTCTTACATCTGGACTGCGTCGGTAAAAGAAAAGTAGTGCAAGAAGGCAATAAAATCGAACCTTTCAGACAGATGAAAGAAAGTTCTGTCGTGAACTGAGTGTAAAGCAAAATAACCAGCAAGACACCGAAGTCTCTTAATTGAAAAAGATGACTAACTACTGGTCGGGTGTTTAGGAAAACACTAACACAAGCAATTTGTACACTGTGAGGTTCCAAATAGAGGAAGCAAGAGCAATAAATAACCATAAAATGGAGCTGACTAACAACACAGCTTTAGATGTTTGAATGGTTTTGAAAAGGGCAAGTAACTGGAAAGCTCGAGGTCCGAACCTGGTGCACAACTTCAGGTACAAGTTCCTGATAATTGTGCATCCTACGTTGGTAAAGTGTTTTCAGAAGATCATTGAACATCCAGATCTGATGCCAGGCTTCATGCTCGAGGATACTACGTATATGTTGCCTAAAAACCCAGAAGCTGAAAATGCATCTGAATTAGCAGATGATGTATATTCTTACTGCGACGAAAATGACATTCTAACAAAAACAAAAAAAAAGGATGTTGTAAAAACTCGTACGGCAGTATAGATGAAGTCACCATAGACGCTGCTGCCATTACGCAAGCTCGTAAACATCAATGAAACTTGCACATGATATATATTAACTACAAGTAAGCGTTTTCTTCCGTACCACATGACTATTTGCTTGAAGTCTTAAAAATATACAAAATCTTCCCACGCATCATCGATTTCATATGATTGAGATATTAATTTTATAATACATTGATATATTAAATTTAATACTATTTTTAACAGCGTTCACAACAAATATACAGTTGAACAATGTGACAAATTTTTGTGAGGGTAAATGTTTTATTTTTCTATACAATGAAAAATATCGCTATTGCGTTTGTGCTTCGCAAGATCACAAATGCGTAAATCACTTCACTCCAAGCTTTTTCATTATCGTAGACTGTATTAAATAATATTAAAAATTGTGAAATCAAAAAATTACTTCTACTCTGAAAGCAATAATAAAACACTTGACAAGTGCATGCTTCGTTTAAAGCAGGAGTGACCAACATTGCACAGTTCATCTGTATGTTTGTTGCGAATATAAAAAATATAGATAAATGATATACAGTGTATACGCTGTGAATATAAGAATATATTAGAAATATGGTTTCATAGCAAATAAGTAATCTATTAATCTATCTTCTTCCTATTGATGTATTTTACTATTTTATAAAATGTCATTGTTGGAGAACCAATTGAAAGCCTTTTTTAATAATTTTTTTTATTGGTTTATTTTTCTGGTGCCTCGGTTTTCAATTCATCGTCTCATATCTATTATATATTTTCTCCCTATTGTGTGAGGAAGGTCTCAGAATTTTGAAAATCCTCACAAGTGGAAGTTTTCTCCTTTGTATTAGCTGCAATTTTTAATGTTTTTGTGTTTAGGGGATTCTAGGATTGGCTGTATTTTTTCATCGTCTATTTGGAGTCCTCTGTCGTTAACTTTAAATCTTAAGTATTTGATTTCCGAGCAGCCGAACTCGAATTTGTCCGGGCTGATAGTTAAATTAGCATAATTGATTTTATCTAATACGATGTTTAAATATTTTGAATGGTCTTCAAAATTTTGAGTCACAATCACTATGTCATCCAAATAATAAAAACGTTTGCTTTCAAGTCTGGAGTTATAATTTTATTCATCAGTCTCTGGAAAGTGGCTGGAGCATTGTTTAACCCAAATGGCATCCTTTTAAATTGATACATGCCATTTCCAGGGACTGTGAATGCTGTAATTCGTTTTGAACTTCCTTCTAGCGGAATTTTCAAACAAGCTCATTTTAAATCAGTTTTCGAATTAAATTTCGCTAATCTCAAAGGGTCTAATATTTCTGTCATATGTGGGATTGTGTCGAGGTTCTCTTCGGTAATGTTATGTGCCTTTCTGAAGTCTAAACAAAATCTGTAATCTTTCCATGGTTTTTCGATCATAACTATTGGGTTTGATCAACCAGAACAGGAAGGTTCTATTATCTCTTTATCCAATAATTTATCTACTGTTTGATCAATCATTTATTATTTTGGGTATTTTAGGTATTTCTGTTTAATTTGATCGTGGCCCTACACGTCAATTTTATATTTCGTTAGATAAGCTGCCCCATGTTGTTTTCCCAAATGGATTTTAATATTTTATTTTTGAGAAGTTTTCTTAATTGGAATTGTTGGCTCTCGTTAAGCTCAACAATGCCTCGGTGGCTCAAAGGATAGCGCGTCAGACTTCCATGCAGGAGGTCTGGGGTTCGATCCCTGAGCCGGCTACCAATGGAAATTTTTCTATGTACTTCTACCGGGGCTTCGTTGATTCGAAACCCAGCTTAAACTGTAGGTCCGCTCAGAAAAAGCTGGTGTCGTACCAAGGCGAGGCTCCATGCCAAGTGTACTGGCCTTGGGGGTCGAAGTCAATTTTGAGAAGACTCGAAAATGAGTAAGCGTTTTTCTTGCGCTTGGGGGCAACACGCTCATGCATGCTCATGCATGCCGAATGTCAGATTGGGTGAGAATCACTTTGCCTCGTCAACAAAGGAGGACGTCATTTACTGTGCGATAGGTATGCCTGGTACCTGAGAGGTATAATCTCAGAACGTTCATAACAGCGAAACCCACCGAGATCCAAAAACACTCGTCGAAGAATGACCGGATTCGAAGTACTGCCTTGAGAATAAAAACGGGTATGGCACAACAGGCTTTACAGATTGAGCGCCAGGGGTGGGACCTCGCAGGCCCCCTGCCTACATTACAACTATCTAACTAACTAACTATTGTTTTTTTTCGTCAATTTTTCCTAAACTACCCGTAATATTATTTAACTTAATCGCTTTATTTTTAAAACGAACCCATTGATTTCTGCTATCACTTTCTGATATCTCATTAGCATTTTGAGATTTCATTTTTTATTTTTCCCGAATAGTACCTTCGTTATTTTTCCGAAGGTTACAATCGCTATCTTTATGTTTGCTGTGTGCTTGTCTGGTCGCTAGTGTCTTGTGTGGTAATGCTCTCTAGGGGTTGGAATTTGTTGCTTGTCGGGATGTTTATTAAGCTAGGAATATCTTTTGTTGGATTTATCACTGGATTTTGGGCGGATTTGGATCTTTGGGGTTGGTTAGGATTGATAGTTACTAGGGGAGTTCTGCTATCTTTTACTTGCGGGATACTTTCGTTGAGCTCTTTTGCGCTTTTGAGGTTAATACTACCTCCGAATCTAGGTTTCCTGTTTGTATTCCTATCTCCTGGTCTTTAGTCAATAATTTGTCTATAATATTTACATTTTTGCTTTCCTTAATTTATTTGGCTTTAATGTCAGGTTTAATTCCTATCTTATTTTCCGTTATAGGGAGGGGAAGAGACTGTGGGTGTGCTTCCATTCGATAGTGGATGTGTGGACTCGGTGGTAACCACTAACTTTCTGAGTCATAGTTCAGAGTCATCCGTAGGACTTTTAGCATATCCGTACCTAAGCTGCCTACAGATTTTAGTTCTGGGACTAACCTGAACATCAAATGCTTTGTGTGTTTACTGATTAAAATTGAGATTAATACCTGACCAATTATATCGACCGTTTCACCCATCACGACCACTAATTTTCGCGAGGCGGGTTTAAAAATTGAATACTTGAAATTCTGAAATTTTTCCAACAATTTTTTGCCACCGTAAGAATGTGTGACACCTGTATTTACTAAAATTCGAAATAGAATATTTTCGAATTTTCTCATCAGATGAAAACGTGTTTCTGTTATTTCATCTTTATCAGAATTTAAACATTCTGGCGTTCCGGTATTAGGTTGTTGTATTTGTGGTTTTAATACCCGCCCTACCAGTTTCCCTGGTTGCATGCGTAATTTGGGCATTCTATTTTGAAATGGCCCGTTAAGCCCGTTAAGCTCTGAGTTAGAACTTTTTCTTTCATGTGAGTCTTTGTTACTACTGTCAATCGATTTTTTATTTTTGTTGCCGTAATTCGATTTTTGGAAATTTTGTTTACCATTATCATTTCCTGACTTCTTTTCAGCTTTTTATGTTGGAAATTCAATCATTGGGTTACTTTGACCTTGATTCTGTCCTAATGACATTTGATTTATCATTGGTAGCATTTGGTTTTAAAGGTTGTAAGGGTATCTGGGTCTATTGTTTGTGAATCTAGGTGGGAATCTAAGTCTAAAATTTGGTTGATATTGCTTCGGGAAAGGTGGGAATGGAAATACAAATGGTAAAAATGGATATAGGGTTTCGTATTGTTTTTTAGTTTGATTATTTTGACTTCAATTTTCCTATTGGTTGTCATTTTGGCAATTATTACTTTCCTTTGAACCTTTATTATTATTCGAGTTTTTTTTATCGCCACTACTGTTATTACGCTTTTGATCAACTTTGTCCTCTATTTTAGGTTCAGTAATTTGTAAAACTTGCATTCAAATTTTGGATTTCGCTAGCTCAGTTTCCCATTCTTTTCTATGTCTCCTGGTTCCTCAAAAGTGTCAAAGTCTTTAGTTTTAATGTACATTTTATATTCTATTCTTAAGTTTCCGTACGTTCTGCGCAATTTCCATGCCAGGCTTTTTCTAGGTTACAGTTTAGTATAAATTTTTCATTCACGTAAGAGTGGATGTCTTGTGTCCACTTTTGGTTGCAGAATTTTATTTTTTGTTTAATTTTTGCTGAAAATCGTTCATCAATATAAGCATTTTTAAAGTCTTCGCGAAAGTCTGATAACGATCTCCAAGAAGGTTTATTTATCTCGCACCAATCTGCTGCGTCTTAGATCAGTAGTGCGTCCAGATCTTCTAAAATATCGCGGTCGTTTATTTTGTATCCCCTTTTGAATCTTTTTAATTCGTTCAGGAAATGCGCGGGGCTGTCCTTTTGGTTATTTCTTAATTTAATCGGCCAGTTACTCGTGATTTGAAATGGCGTTTGTATCATGCCCAAAAGGGATACACTTTGCTGGAATTGTTTGATTATTTTCAGGTTCGTTATCCGTATCTGTATCATTTATGTGTATTCTAGAATGTCTGTTTGACCTATTACTTGCTGTCAAGAGTCTACGTCGTCTGTTTTGGTTTGCAGTGTTTTTGTCTTCTAATGGTTCACTGTCATCTCAGTTTTGTAATTTTAAATGATTGACTCTTGTTCTACTAAGGTTTTCGATTTTTTTGTGGGAAATTTGACGATGTTCTTGTAAATTATCTTTTACATTGAATTTTACTGACTATCTATTAGGACATACGCTTTTATCTTTTCTATAACTGGGTTCTATCTTTTCTGTTTCATTTTCAGAAGAACCATGAGCTGTCGGGTATATTCTAAGTTTCCTTTCCTTAAAAAATGTTTTCCTTTGTTGGTTCATAAGTTTATTGAAGTCTACGCTTTCTGAAAGTTCATCTGATTCTAGGATGAACTGCGTCTTATATACCAAGAACGAATCGCGTTGAAAGGTTTCATTATTTAATTGTCTCGAGATATTTATTGGCCCTGACTTGCCTATTGCTGTTAAATTTTTGTCGTTTCAATATAAGGTATTGTTTTCTAGCTGCAAGGTTTTGTTAGGGTTTTGAATAAGCTCGTGGAGTGAGAGTTGGTTCTCTTGAGTTTGAGTTGGTTCAGTTTGAGTTGGTTCAGTATACGTGACGCGATCCGAGAAAATGGACCTACTAGGCAAAAGTGAAATTTTACAGAGCGAGCGATTGAAGAAATTTCGAGCTCGTGGCAGCAAAGCGGAAGAGAAGTTTCAGAAGGGAATTCTGAAACCAACTCCTTACTGTTTGACCGTGTTTCTTTCTCTCTTCTTCGCCCGTTCGCGCAGAGGCAATCGAGTCCAAGTTCTTCCGTCTAATGTCCTTCGCTACAGAATTTTCGTTACGAATTTCGTTTCGAAATATTGAAAAATGCGTACATTTTTTTCAGTTATTTAAAAAACTTATCGATTACGCATAAGTATGAAATGAATTACTGATTTACGAACTATTTGCATTTTTAACTAATAAAAATAATAGTTTCACTGCTTCAATAGTTTTCTTGGTAGAAATTTTGTACGTTTTAATATTGAAAACTACGAGGATAAAATTGTGAACATAAAGATTTGAAGTATTTTTGGATGAATTTATGAAAATCCTGTAAGAAAAATAAACATAGAAAATAACACTCTGCAAAATCGTACGTGTCCCTTCGAACTTAAAGTATGAATTTCATCCAAATAAAACGTTGCATATAAAATATGGAGTTTTATGGAGGAAATTAAGTACATGAAAGCAATAAAAAGTTGATTTTATTTTGTATCATATTTTGTGTCTATAAATTGAATTTTGGGAACGATTTTTTTATATGAAACTTTCCTTGGAAATGACACACTGCAACCCAAATTACAAAATGAAATCTTTCAAAATTAAACTAATATCATTATGAATCAAATTTGGATAATTCAAATAAAACAATTTCGATAATGGCACCTTATGATAAGACCTCTTACTGCATCATCTAATATTTTCATTTTGGGTGATGAATGATATTTTCATAGATTGGTTGTGTGCGGAATTTTTGATTAATATAAAACTAATGTGACACTGAAACGAGATAAAAATGTGGATCATAAAAAATTGCTGATGTCTTATAATGTTTTATCTTTCCAAAATATATTATTTATTGAATAAATTGTACAGTTTTGATCTCGAAATTGAAAGTTATTTTATAGATATCATATTTTTTACGACACATGCATGATTTCAGCCCTTTTCGACGCCTATGAAGCGGGGCTAAAGCTCTACTTTTTACGCCATAGAGAGTGAAAAGTTACGTCAGAGGTGAATAATGAAAATTATACATCTATGAGCTCGCATTTTACGATTATCCGTCCACTCACCGTAAAAACTGTGAGGAAATTTTGGTTGCAGTTAATAGAATTTTGCGGGTATTTATGGAAAGTTACCACATATTATAACTGATCGAATTATCGTAAATTACCGTAAATTATCGAAATATTATATTTTGGATAATTTAAGGTAAGTTGCCATGTTTACCAGTAAAATTACCATAAATGACCGAAAATTTTCATAAATTTCCAGAAATTCATGGAAATTAAAAAACAATATTTTTGGGTAATTTATTGCAAGTTACAATATTTACCTGTAAAATTACCATGAATACCTACTTGTCAAAGTCAATACGTACTTGTCAACTTGTTCTAATCTCTCATCGTTTAGGACAATGTTGCACATTGTTTCCTCACTTTTTCCCTCAAACACCATGGTTTTTGTTTTATTTACGTTATTTTTGAGGCCCATATTCTTCATGCTTGTATTAAGTTTATTCAACATTCTTTGCAAGTTCTCGATTGATTCTGCCATAACAATCTTGTCATCTGCCAAAGCTAACCCACGTATCTTCACTGTTTCGAGATCTACACCTTCTTCGTCGAAGAGGGCCATTCTTAGACACTTATCCATAAATTCATAAATAAGGGACACTCAGAGAAATGTCCTCTTGTGACAAAAGAATGTCTCTTGACGTGAATAGAATTTCGTTTAAAATTTAAGGTTGAAAGGATTTTCATTTTTCTCAACAGGAATCTTTTTGCAGCAACAATTTTCCTTATGTGACAACTTCACCTACACTTGCAGCCAAAGAATTCTGTTCATGTAAAAAATATATTCACGTCGTTCAGAACAAAACAGGCAAGAGGACGATGCTTTCATTTCAAGACAACTTTTTCTCTAAGTGGATACTTTTCCATAAATTCACTCTTGAAAAAAATCAGTCCAATTTCAATGATTTTTGAGCCAGAAAGTTGTAATTGTAAAATCAGTAAAAAAATCACTAATAATCAGTAATACTTGACTGATGCAATAATGAAATTAAATACTTTACTGTCTTTAACAGTGATTTTTAGTGTTTAATCAGTGAAATATCACTTATGAAAAAGTACCCTTATTTATGATGTATATAAATAGGGAATAAATCTCAAAAACACTGGAAATTTGGGTCAGTGAGACATGTATATTGTGACTAAGGTACGCCAATTTTCAGTGAAATTGTGCTTATCTTTTTTGAAGATAGTTGTTCCAATGAAAATGAACCAGGAAGCTTTGTAGATGAAATAGCTCAACTTTTTTTATGGTTTAGCGAATGTATATTTGATATTTTGCACATTTTTTCTATAGGAAAACTAAGTATTAATACAAATTTTCGGCAAATTTTTGTATTTCTGAGAATGACTGGTGTTCGTCCTTAATGTATCAGATGTAACTTGTTTGTGCGAAATCGCCATCGCAATAATTGACATATCGGATTACAGATCAAAATTATAAAAATGCTAAGTAAAGTTCCTGTGTTATACAGCTAGACCCTTGGGAATAAAGCTGTTACACCTATTCCTCCAGCAGTCGTCTCTTACCAAATCGTACAACTTTTTGATGTCTCTTAAATCATCCTCGTCTTCTTTGCTTTGTTTCACGAAACGCGAATGCTACACGAATCAATTAATAAATGATTCTTGGGAATTTTGACCTTTATTTCGTATTAAATTTTTTTAAATAATTTATTATTTTATAATAATAAGAATCATTTTTTTATTTTTACCTCATCCCTCTCCTCGTCTGAAACTCAGTCATAGACTGAAGTTCCAACGATATTTTCATACTCCTCGTCAGGATTCATTTCTTGCCAACACTATCTTTCGAAAACACCGAAAGCAACTGTCTTTTTATATAACGAAGCATGTTCAACAAACACGTGGATTAAGCGCACGAAGTAGTATAAGGAGACCCCACTCCCGGAAAATTTGGACGCGTGGATTCGGATTTAGTTAGTTTGCATCGCTCGTAGCGCCTCTTGCGGAAACATGCATACATACATATAGATCTACATACGTACAGGCATACACATTCGTAAAAATCTGTGTTTCGTGACAAGAATGTGTGCGTTTGTTTTCCCCGGCTCACACTGGCTCACACCATTGGTGCCGCCATTTGTAAATCATGTATTTCAACGCTTTTCCGCAAGAGGCGCCGCGAGCGATGCAAACTAACTAAATTCTAATCTACGCGTCCAAATTTTCCAAAGACCGCATGGGAGTGGGGTCTCCTTATACTACTTCGTGATTAAGCGAAGCGTAGAGCTGCACGCAGGGGACGAATCAAGTAGTGGGGGAAGTGATGGGAGAAGAAAAAGAGCGAAGGCGTCAAGCTGCCGCTCCGCACGCGTTCGGAGACTCTTTTTAAATAATTTATATCTTGTAAAATAATGCAGATAAACAATTTCTGATTGCGCCTCGAGAAAAATCAGTTAAAGAACTTATAGAATCCATCGTAATCCGAAAATTGAACCCAGCGGCACCCTCCAAGTCAAAGTTATCGTGATCGCTTTGCGTGTTAGTGAGGTTAATCATCATTTTCTTGACTTTGCTTGCTTTGCGTGTTAGTGAGGTTAATCATCATTTTCTTGACTGTACCTGGCCTGAGTTTCATTTATATTAAGTTCAAATTATTATTGATGGGACACCCTGTATATATTCTTCCGATGTGGTATCTCCATTTAAAATTTCCGTTTCGCTCGAACATTTTAATTGAAATTTTTATTTCGTATCGAATTAATTATCGAGTTCGAAAATATGTTTATTTTTCATGTAGGGCCCTTCATTTTGAAGATAAGTCGCGTGACCTGGGCGCGACTCGTAGGTATTCTCGCTGTACATGCGAACTTGTTTGCGGGCATGAACGGCTTGTTTCGTTCGGCGCTTGAAATATTCAACGAGAATCAAAATTCGCTATGTTTCAATTTTTCCAGGTTTCCTTATTTCCCTTAAATAATTTCCTGTTTCTTTTTCATCATTCTATTTTTCAAATACTGCATTTTTACGCCCCCCCCCCCCCCAAATACGATAATTCTCTCCAAAAAAAATTCTTTTATTTTATAAATCGATTGAAAATTAATTTTTTTCTGAATTTTAACTCGATTTTAATAATTCAGAAGTGAAATCTTTTTAATCGATTTCCGTTTTTGTTTTTGTTTTCATACTTATTTTGGCTTTTCTCTCGACTTTCATCTTTTTCGACAGGTCTCGAAAAATATTATAGCATCTTATTACATATGCGAATGGTACCTAATGGGCACTAATAAATGGTACCTAATCATCAATAATAAATGGCACATGTAAATCAATTTCAATAAATCATTGGCACACAAGGAAAAGTCCTTCGCATAAGCACAAAAAATCATAAGTTCTTTTCAAAGAGTGAATGTCAGTTAAATCTGAATTTAAATTTGTGTTTGAGAACTGAATTTATATCTCATTTTTCTCGGAAGATTTTCCGGATTTTCTAAAAAGAAAAAACGTTGTAATTTAGGTTGAGCGTCAGGTATTACGGAGGTTGTGCCAAGGAAGTAAATTAAAATCTGGAATGCTGGGAGTAAGGGTAGAATACAATAAAAGGCAAAACGTAGTATTAATATAAAGACGTGGTTTATTTAACACTTACATCATGATGTGAGACTGTCAGCCCGTGGCGAGTGCTGACGGGCGATAAGTTTCCTCGCAGAGGAGTAGTGAGTCAGTTGCTACGGAGGTGATCGTAAATAGGGCCGTTGTGGTGGCTTCCTCGGCGAATCGTTTCCAGGGCGAGGAGAGAGCAATAGGTGGCATCGAATGGGGAGAGCACTAAGACCACGCGGCCTGCGACTAGACAAGGCTAGCGATGGGGTGCGCTGTCTTCCAGGATTTCGGGACCCCTCGGAGGGTTCCGTCTCCTCTCGGGAGCGGCCTGGCAATTAACATCTATGCCAAATCTTTCCTCGCGTACTCCTCTGGGCTCATCAAATGGTCTACCACTGACCTTGAAAGGTTAAACAGAACCGTCCATGTAGAAATGACGAAGCACCGAATGCAGCAGAGTAATTGGGCGATTGAAAGGGTAGATGCACCATTTCAACAGCTAGTGAGATGTTGCTATTTACAACATCTGTAAGCAAATCTTTACTACACGCCTTTGAAATTGTCCTCAGTGAAGGCCTTGAAGATCAGGGCAAAAACCATAGAGCAATTAGAAACGCAATCGAGACAGAAAGTCATCCAAGGCGAGCATCCCAAAACATTAGATCAACATGATGTGGATAGTGAGGCATCCAATATTTGACTGAGAAAGGGCGTTCGATATCCAGAAACTTCAGGTTTGGTAATTGCGATTCAGGACAGGGTTGTAAGCACCAAAAATTATCGCAAACTCGTGTTACATCAAGACGTGGTTGAACGGTAGGGATTATATGGAGATACCAACGAATCTATCGCGCACATTATTGATGGTTGTCACGTACTGGTTCAAAGAGAATATACGCACAGACACAACGATATGGTAAGCATTATACATCAACAACTGGCCCCAAACCTAAGCGTCTTGACAAAGTGGATGCCGTTCTGTAGATACATTGCAATGCTCGTTTTAGAAAACGAAGATTACATCTTATATTGGGATTTTACTATCATGACGGATCATTATATCCGCGCCAATCGACCCGACATCGTTATGCGAGAAAAAAAGATGGAAGAGTCTACATAATCGACATCGCTTGTGCATTCAATCGAAATTTGCCGGCAACCTATACAACCAAGATCAATGAGTATAGGAAGCTAAGGAATACAGTAAAGACAATATGGAGGAATGTGAAACATGCGTCTATTTATCTTATTGTGATTGTGGTTACAGGCAATGTGCATGCAAGATGAACGGAACATCTTGAACATTCAGGAGTCAGTAGGGTACTAGCAGCAGCTCAGAAGACGGTTTCATTCAACTCCTGTCGCATTGTAAGAAACTTATTAGACCATCAGGAAGGAAGCGACTAAAAATCTAAGGAGTGATACATGGTAGCTCTAAAAAAGCATCCAGAGGCGAAAGTTATCTCCTCCACCACCCACGGCCACTGTGTAAAGATAACAGTGGTAAAAGACAAACTCCAAACTACACAATGCTTCTAATTCTGTACCTACAACATCATCATAAATGATTTTAAGCATCGGATTAAAATAACAATAAATGAAATAAAACTTACAATTACCTTTCTAATCCTTAAAGGACAAGAGAGGTAGTCCTGTCGATTGGATCTTGGTATATTTTGTAGAGCAGCGACGAAACTCTACCAGATCTTTGTGTGGATACTTGGAAAACTGCTTTGTCACATTGATCACTTCCTGCAAATTCTGATTTGGACTAGCCGTTCCCATGTATTGCTGGTCAGATTCGACAACAGTAATATCATGGCTTAGTAAGACTCCTTCCACTTGGCCTACTTTTGTTGCTAACAGGGTTGCACTGATCCAAACTAATATCGCTGAAGCAAAATGGAATCAAGTACCTACTGATTTAAACCCTGCAGATTGTATTTCACGCGGACTTACTCCGAACAAATTGTTAAATCACCACTTATGGTGGCATGGCCCTACCTTTCTATCACAGGCCTCCAAAAATTGGCCTGGTATGTCTGAGGAAGATTTGGAAAAGGGAAGGCAGAAATGTCTTTCAACTTATGCAAAAAGGGAGAAGAAAATTAAGAAAACTCCTGAAGTCTATTTAAATTCTTCTCAAATCGAAAAATCACCTTTGGAAATTCTCTCAGATAGGACGTCTTCTTGGCCTAAATTAATCCGAGTAACAGCTCTCTGTTACCGATTTATCGATATTATAATTAATCATAAGAAGAAGCCAAAAGAAAAGTTTCTGACGTCTGAAGAACTAAACAAAGCTAAAATCTTTTGGTTTAAATATATGCAAGAGTGTGAGTTCTCTTCTGAAATAAAGTCTTTACAATCAGATGGCCCTTGTCATAGATCTAGTTCATTAAAGAGCTTAACTCCTTTCTTAGATAAAAACAGGCTTTTAAGAGTGAAAAGACGTTGGGAAAACGCTCCCATTCCTTATGACGCTAAACATCCGATCATTTTACCGAGACATCGCCTTACGAATTTGATTATCGAACAGGCGCATCTTAGAACGTTGCATGGAGGTCCTCAACTCACGCTTCAAATTCTGAGACAGAACTTTTGGATACTTAAAGCTCGTGACTCTGTTCGTCACATAATAAACAATTGTATTCCATGCGTTCGTCAAAAAGCAAAAGTTCCTTCTCAGATGATGGGTGAATTGCCAGCACCGAGAGTGACAAGATCAAGTCCATTTGAACATAGTGGACTTGATTACGCAGAACCTATTTTAGTTCGGTTAGGTATAGGACGTGGCTATAAGTCACATAAAGCTTATGTAGCTCTCTTCGTATGTTTAGCTACTAGAGCTATTCATTTAGAGTTGGTGAGTGATTACAGCTCTGCGACCTTCTTGGCCGTCCTTAAAAGATTTGTAGCTAGAAGAGGTGCACCTTCAAACCTCTACAGTGATAACGGGACGAATTTCCAAGGAGCATGTAAAGAACTCAAAAACGCCTTCCGAAATTTGGAACATGATGAAAATTTGAGACATTACTTCGTCGAGAAGAATATCGAGTGGCACTTCATACCCCCTTATGCGCCGCATTTTGGAGGTCTATGGGAGGCTGGGGTCAAAAATCTCAAACACCACCTTCACAGAATTATAGGTGACTATACCATGACTATAGAGGAGATGTCAACACTTCTCTGTCAAATAGAAGCGAGCCTTAATTCTAGGCCAATATCACCGATTTCTGATAACATAGATAGTTTATCCTACTTGACTCCTGGTCATTTTCTGACGGGATATAATTTGCTCTCAATACCTGAACCATCCGTTCTAGACTTATCTGAAAATAGATTGTCGCGATGGGAAAAGGTACAAAAACTAAATGAACTTTTTTGGAAAAGATGGTAACTTGAATATTTTCAAGGGTTACAAACTAGATATAAATGGCAAAATAAGGTATTAGACGTCAAAGAAGGCGACATTGTTCTTGTTTGTGAGGAAAATAGCCCTCCCTGTAAATGGAGTTTGGGTAGAATTATTGCTTGCCATCCCGGTCATCCCGGTCAGGACAATCTCGTGCGAGCTGTAACTGTAAAAACAGCTAAAAGAGTTTATAAAAAACATATTGTTGAACCATGCTTATTGCCTATTCATAAAGAAATGTCACCTGAGAGTATTTGAAACTAATTGGTCATGGCGGGCGGCCTTGCCGCATAATTATTAATAATCTACAATGATAGTTTTGTGTGAAATTTAAAGTGTTAGTATAATTTAGCGCCTTTCGTTCTTTTGTCTTAGAACGAGGCGGGCGGTATGTTCACGTAGGTGAAATCTTAATTGAAGTATGTCGGTGTGTGAGTGCGTGACGTATGCTTCTCTTCAAAATATCAATCGGCGAAAAGTAACCATAACTTAAATTAAGTAGTACGCATCAAGAGAGAGTAGCGTTAGCACGTGCGCGCGTGGAGCTAAGATTAAATTGCTCGAATTTAAATAAGTAATTATTCTCAAATTTGTATAGATAATAAGTGTAAAGTGGAGACAGTGGTTTATTTGACTAGTTTTTAATAAATGTATTAAACGAAAAGTGACTTCATCTTCATCACTTCAATCATCGTTTCTTATCGCAATTATTTCTAGCAAAAAATAAAATACAAAACAAAAATTACAGTCCACACCTCAAACACCACTCATTAACCGGCCCTATCACTTCGTGTGTACACACATTTTCTTAGTGTCTCTATTGAAGATTCGATTTTCGGTACCTGTACAGCGGGCTGAAACTGAGAGTTCTGACCCTAGGGTTGAAACTTGAGTTATGTTAGGAGTTTTAAGCTCCGGAAGCTACGATCATGGTTCCGTAATGTAACCAATCCCGACGCAACTGGAACGCGTATGTCATCCACTCCTGCTCCTTGTATCCCAGAAGGTAAGCAAGAGCGGGAAATTTACGCGAGAGACTTCGTTCAACACTGTTGCTTGAAATCCCGTCTCTAGCCGCGGATTACCTTATGTGGTGGATGGCACAGTTGGAGATGAAAGCTTCACCTGCGGATCCTAGAAGAACAGCCTTTTGCATCGATGGCTGGCGTTGTTTGACTCAGAAATGAAGCTTTCATTTCTTAAAGACAGCCCGATTATGAGAACTACAAAATGGACTTTGTAGCATTGGTACAGCCTGCTCAGCTCGGAAGGAAGTGCTTGATATTGGTGTAGGTAGACGCAGGCATACTCGTCGAGTCCAAAGCTCATGCCTGTCGCTTTAGTGCTGAAAAGTTCTTAGTTTTCTTCACTTCTTCAGCAGTAATTCATGGACACTCTTCCTCTGGACATTGCAGCCTTTGCTTTTGGCAAAAGTTACGAAAGAGTGATATATCTGAACTGTCTTCATCTAGCTGATAGGTATCTCTACATACATGCTCCCAGAAGACTTGAATCTCTTCTCGACTAGGCAAATTTTTAACGGCACATGACGTTTTATTGAACAGACGCGAAGGATGAGTAGAAAACGGGGAATTTTCATGAATTAACTTCACTCGCCGTTCGTGGCGCTCTTTTACCCTAAGTTTTTGAGTGAATTTTTCATTTGATGTTATGTAGTTAATCTTCTGGGAGCAAATGGGGGGAAGCAGTATTAGCTTCAGCTAACTTGTCCATCCTGAGAAAGCCTTTTGAATGTATTTTTCTTCTCCTATTTCTCACGTTGGCATTATCGGCTATCTGCATAGGTGGTCTTGCTGGAACGGGTTGTATGTTTGCTGGAGGATGTTGCTCCTCTAGTTAAAGAGCTTCCTATCCATTTTCGAGCAAAAAGGATACCTGATCTCTTAAATACTGAGGCCTTTTATAAGCCTATTTCAGGTTAATAATGACCCAACGTTCATGTAACTTCTGCATGAATCCTCTTTGCGCCGTGCAGCTTCTTTGCCAATAGGTAAGGATGTCCCTCCTGAGTTGGTCTGACCATTTGAAACGATGTTCTCTCGTTTATCTGGGGCCATCGCCTGGTCGTCGCCTCGGTTTGGTCCTATTGCCACTCACAACTAAACCATGACCTTCATCCGAGAGTGGCCTATTGTGTGTGGCACTGCGCGATATTGGTGACGTAACCGCATTATTTGTTGCATCAGGGAGTTAGCCCAATGCAACGTGGCATTAATGTTGTATGTACAAAATTAGGAGCATGGTGTAGTTTGGATTCCGTATTTTACCGCTGTTATCCTTACACACCGGCTGCGAGCGTTAAAGGTGACAACAGTCGCCTCTGGATGCTTTCTTAGAACTACCATCTGCCACATTACAGGTTTTTTGTCGCTTGCTTCCTGATGGTCCAGAAAATTTCTTACAATGCGACAGGTGCTTAATAAAACCGCCTTCTGAGCGCTGAACTGGTGCCAGTACCTACTGACTCCTAAATGTTCAAGATATTTAGTGCACCTTGCGTGCACATTGTCTGTAGTAATGTAATGTAATGTAATGCCCGCGGCATCATTATTTCTGTGCGTATATCCTCTTCGAGCAAAAACGCGACAACCATCAATAATGTGCTCGATGGGTCTGCTGGTATCTCCACATAATCGGCACCGGTCAACCACGTCTTGATGAAACCCCCTCTATGTCGTGGCACATTTAGTGCTTCGTCATTTCTACGCGGATGCCTCTGTTTAATTGTTCGAGATCGGTGTTCAACCATTTGATGAGCCCAAAGGTGTACGTGAGTACAGTCATGGCATAGATGTTGATTGCCCTGATCTTGTGTTTCCGAGTTAAGAGAACTGTTTAGAACCATTCTGCGTCTTGTAGTGATGGCAGTCGTTAGGCTTCTCTTATCTATCGTATGATGAATACCCTTAGATTCGAGAATACCCAGGGATTTATATGACTTACCCACAGTCATTGCCTTAAAGTCATTCTCGAAATCGTTATCTGGATCTGCGGTCCCTAATTCTTCTCTGGTTAAATGCACTGTTCTGCATTTATCTAGTCCGAACTCCATGTGGATAACATTGGAAAACTGCTTGGTGACATCGATCACTTCCTGGAGTTTCGGGTTTGAACAAGCGTATAGCTTTAGATTATCCGTCTATAGAAGATGGGTCACTTGATGACCATCCTTATTTCAATCTATTCGAAAACCATGAGACTTGCTATGCAGCGTTTTGTACAATGGGGTCAACGCTAAAGAGAACCACAGTGCACTAAAGGATTCGCTTTGAAAGATACCCGTCGTCATGCTTATTTATCTAGTTATTCTTGGTTGCCCATGATGAAAATACTTGATTCCTGTACCCCAAAGTATCATCGCACGACTTAGGAAGTCAATGATGCGTGGACAAATTTTGAATACTTTTAAGACTTCAAGCAAATAGTCATGTGGCACGAAAGGAAACGCTTGCTTGTAGTCAATTCATGCCATGTGCAAGTTTCTTTGATATTCACAAGCTTGCTTCATGGCAACAGCGTCTATGGTGACTAGATCTTTACTGCCCGGTGAGTTTTCACAACATCGTTTTTGTTCTTCTGTTAAGATATCATTCTCGTCGCAGTGAGAATATACCTTATCTGCAATTATGGCCGTGAGGCATTTATAAATTATGGAAACACCTCGCACACACTTTCAGGTGCTTGTCTTGATTAGTGCACGCAGATCCTTAATGATGTTCATCTTGGGCAGAGAATGCCTGAAACTGCTGTTCTACTTCCATTTTGATGGCAGTTATTCCAACAGCCGAAAGCAATCTGTTCACAGATATTAAGCATTTTCGATCTGCTAGATTCTACTCTTTTATTCTTGTGGCTAGCTCTGTGTACTGAAGTGAGAAGAGTCGATGGTGTTCTCTCCTCACACTTCGCCTACTCCTCTCTGCCAAGGAATAAAGGTGCATATAATGTCTGTTCATATACCTGGCCTGTTCCTTCAAGAGCCATTTTTCAATAGCACGATAAGGCGAAGCATACGGAGCTCCGCAGTATGGTTCAAATTCGTTGAGGGCTTTTTTAGTCACACTTTTTGCAAGCATATCTGATTTTTCGTTACCTCCAATGTTCTCATGCCCAGGAACCCACGTCAGGTTATCCAGTTATGACCAGCCACTTCGAGAAGCTCTTGCAGGCAACTCCAGACAAGTCTGGCTGTAAACTTTTCCGAGTGTTTTTTTCCTTTTTTTACGAGGGCTGCTGAAAAAGGTCCTAATAACACACCGAGAAGATGTGGAACTGATCCAATCTCACATGCCGGCTGCTAACCAAAATGTCTTCTGACGGCAGCCTCAACCTCATTCGCATCACTCGTGGTGTCGAAGTCGAAGACCTCAACATTAGTGCGAGGGACAAGCTCCCTCACACTGCTACCTTCACCTCCTGGTTTCTCTAATACCCTTGATCACTTCTTCTTTGTTGGCCTAGTGGTTCTCGCCTCTACGGGACTCAGGGTGGGCTCCCTCGCTCTCTTCTCATATTGGGTCGAAGGAGTTTCCACGGCATATTTTTCCGTCTGCATCCCCCTACTGGCTACACGTTCGCAACCTGCCTTCTTTCTTATTTTGGTGACTCTGTGGCCTACCCTTTCCTTCCTAAAGCCAACGCGACAGTCGAAATAACACTCGAGCGCTTCCAAGTTGCAGTGGAGCGCTTGGTGTAAAAGTTGGACTTGGTCCAGTTCGCACCTGACCACTCCTTCAATTTCTCTATAAAATTGACCTCGTCTGTGACGTCTAATGTACCTCCTAACTCCTCGCAGACGCCCCTGTCTAAGTACGATTGATTCCCCCCAAAATACATGGAACCGCCACCGGCCACCAGGGCTTGCACCCGATCAAAACCGGTGGGGAGATTTTCACTCCCGTTGGGTAGTGTGTTTTTGTCGTACCTACTCACGGCTGGTTTCTTGTTCCAGATGCCTCCCCCAGGCTGATTTTTGTCCACCCCGGGTATTTGATTTCCCCGGTACCACCCATATCTGAGAGGCGTTCCCCTATCCGCAACCTAGGGAGGCGCGCGATGGGGGACCAGCAACCACATACGGCGAGCTTAACTATTGGAGCATATTTGAATGTGGTGGTTAACAAGCGTGCCAGAAGCAGAGTAGCTGTATAAAAAGATAGTGGAAAATGAATGTGATGCTTGTCAATATGTAGTAATTGCCAGCATTGTTCGCTCATTGAGTCATGATATAGAAGATAATAATATCAGCCACTCTTTAATCAAGAGAGATCATGAGCGCATACAAGAAGAGCAGGCTCGACAAGTTAGAGAGCAATTCGTATCTTGTGGAAAGTTAACAGTTCATTGGAACAGGAATATGATGTCAGACATTTCTGGCAGAGAAATAGTGGATAAACTGCCTGTTTCTGTGACGGGAGCTGATATTTTACGTCAGCAGTTATTAGGAGTACTGCATTAACCCCCGGATTAGGTAAAATACAAGCAGAAGAAATCGACTATACTTTGCTTGAGTGGTGTTTGTTAGCTGAGGTCGAAGAAATGTGTACTGACACAACTGCCTTTAATACGGGTTTGAAAGATGAAGCTTGCGTATTTTCACAGCAGCTCCTAGAAAAGGATCTTCTCTTGTGCGCATTCAAGCTTTACATTGATGAACTCGTATTAGGTGCAACCTTCAACTGTTGAATTGAACCGAACTCCACGAGCCCCGAAGTAGCGACTTTCAACTGATTCAAGATCCCAACGTCAAACGGGCCGCAACTAATGACGGAGAAAGCATTTTGAACTTTGAATGGAACAGCTTGAAGAAATGCAAACTGGAGAAGGCTACCAGGAGTTCCTTCAACTAGTTGCTGTGTTCCAGAATTGCAAGCTTACGTGTTTTTTATTCTCACTTTCGTAGCTTTTGAATAATGAAATACGCTTTCTTCAAATCTCAAAAATGTTAATTTTACAATGAAACAATCTCAATTATATAAAGAACGTATTGCACGAGCCAAAAAAATTAAGTATAGTAAGAAGAAAAAGGAACAAAGGAAAAAATAGCAGGAAAAAAAGATCGTAACTTACAAATTTAGTATATTTGATGAAGACAATTAAGGCCTAACCAGTGGCTGCATTCTCTTATGGTATTGATTACCATCTTGTATTTCTGACAGTTCAGATGATTCTATCCTATGAGCATCTAAAACATTGCCCTTACATGTCTCTTGGGTAACCACGTTATTTTTTCCGGCAAATTGGTTAAATACCAACTTCCGCTAACGCCGCTTGGCTGTTGGAGCAAATCGTAATTCGCTTGATGCCTATTCCTTTATCTAAAGGTTCTCAGCATAAGTAAGGATAACTTCGCCATACCTTCGCCTGAAGGATAGTGTCATGCTGTTCCAAGAGGATAACCTAATCTCTATTCCTTGCATTTTTCTACCGACTCGTTCCTGAACACCCCTCTCCCTTGGAGCCAACGGTTAACCAGATTTGTATGGTTTCCTTGCAGAGCATCAGACCTATCTTCGCAGTATTCGTAGTCTAACTCATAACCACAAAACCACTGTAGCGCAAAGTAACCTAGGTTTAAGAATAATAACTAAGTAGGGCCAAACAATCGTGTTTCTCTTGTGTACCCAGTATAAAGAAACTAATTAAGACGAATTGAGATGAATTCGCTAGAGCCTTCGCGAATCTCGCTTTGTGACAATCTCAGATTGGAGAAGGTCGTGAATTCTTGTAAATTGAAAAATAAGTGATTTAATCTTCAAATCAACTATTCGCCCGAATTCGGCGAACAATTTTTAAGGGACCTAATTCATTTTAACGTGTCGGCACAAATTAATTTCAGTGTCAGCCAATTCATTTCAATTCGCGAAATTTAGAATCAAGGTGCAATCCGCCTGAATTCGTCAGCGCGAATACAGTTAAAGGCTGGCCTAATCAATCGAATAAGACTTATACACTTGGAATCGCTGGTTCGAGTCTCGAGGCATGCAATTTAATTTTTTTTTAAATTACTTATCTACGGATTGAAATAAATTGAAACGCATTCAACCCGCGCTGGCTCAATTTGTTTAAACGTATCAGAATATCGAATTAGGGCGAATTCCAAAATGTTCATTCGCCACAATTAGTTTCTTTTTACTGGGTATGAGAGGTTCCAGGTCAGGAATATCAGAATTGTTACCGATATGAGCAATTTGCCTAGAACTGAAGAAATAGTAGTGTGAGATAGGTCAGATATTGTGGTAAAATATGTTTTCACCAATTTTAAGATGGTGGGAGGTACGTTAATTTAAATTTTTTGATGAATTCTGTGAAAATGTGATATGTCGGAAATTTTGCAACCTTTTTTAATGAAATTAATAGGTGTTATGTAGAAGGCAGTACTTTTTTCAATAAAAATAAAGCCGAAAGAAGTTCAAAATTTCAAGAAAAAATTTCAACTTTTTTTATTTTTTTAGCTTGCATTTTTTTGTTACTATTTCATGTGCAAGTTATTCCTCATGATTTTATCATTCATTCAAAAAAAAAAAAAAACCTTTGTATCCTCTTATGCTTATCTAGGAGCCATCCAAAAAATACTAAACGCTTTTAGCTGACATTTTCGACCCCTCCCCCCCCCCTCCCTAAATTAACCTTTTTCTATAAGAATTGTGTGTAAGTTCATCTGACTCAGTCTGTAGAACGGTCAGAGGATTATTCGTAAATTATCAAAAAATTATGTTTGCGGTCCTGTTCGGTTTTTGGCGTGTGCTCGGCTTCGCCTTACTCTATTCTTGCCATAACTTGTTTATTCAGCATTTTTGTACTTTAAATTGTATCACATTGTTTGTATTTGTTTTCGGAGTGCAGTATATATGTTTCCTTTTTTTTTGACTCCTTGTTGCTTAAAAGACTGTTTTCTAGCTTCTAAGTTCGACAGCACTCGTGCAGGTAATACGTATATCATACGATGAGAGCTCGTCATAAGTCAATCTCCAGAGGATCACCGGGCGCCGTTTCCTGCAAAAAGTGTGGTGTATTCAGCCACTTAGCCTGCGTCAATGTCGGATTTCCAAGAAAAGCATTTGATGATCTGAAAAAGGGATTCATTGATTTTATTTGCAATCATTGCAAATCGTCAAATGCTAGCGATATCTCCTCAGGTTTAGATCAAACCTCCTTTCTAATTTCCAGTACAAATATCGACCCTGCTGACAAAGATCAGGTAGCTAACGGTTTGCTGACAATAGTTTCTCCTGCCCCTGTTACTGCTGCGGCCCTGCTGCCTGGATACAAAGAGGCAAGTCAGAGTGCATTATCACAAGCACAAAGGGAAGTGGCCCTGAAGGCGCAGGAACAGCTGAGAAACCTGTTCGAGGAATTCAAAACCAAGCAGAATCAATTTGCTTGAATGTTCAACTGTTAGTAGTGCGGATGACGTCTCTAACAAGGAGACGGAGGCAAACTCGCTGGAATTCAAGCTCCCCTCACTTGAAGCTTCCCTCGGCTATCCAGAGCAAGCTCCGCTTCAAACTACCCTTGAAATCCACGGGTTACCTATTAAGCCGAATGAGGATCTTCTTATTTTCATTCGTGAGGCTTTGACGCCCTTCAATCAAAAGATCTACGCTTCTGCCACGAAGGAATAGTAAGGAGTAGTATCCCTGTAAGTGGGGAGTGGGACGAGCGACGTCCAATAATTCGTTAATGCTAGCTACGAATGAAAACTCGTATGCTCCCCCGTTCACATGCGCACTGACGGTTGCCATGCCAACGATGTCAACACGCGTTTGAAGTTTCGAACTTTTGTATTGAACGAACATAAACAAACGAACATAGCCTACATGTGCATCGAGATGTCAAAAGGTAGCAGATTGAGTGGGTATAACATGTGACTGCGAAAACAGCTCTGCGCATGTGCACTGGGGAGCATTCGAGTTTTCATTCGTAGCTAGCATTAACGAATTATTGGACGTCACTTGTCCCACCTCTGCTCACCGAACACATAGGGTGATACCACTCCTTACTATTCCTTCGTGGCTTCTGCACTGAATGCAATAAGACAAAAGAAGATCAAATATCTTTGCATTGCATGAGGAAAGTTTTTTTTCAAAAGGATGATTGCAGGCCTAGGATTCAACTGTCACTGCTACAATATATAGAACTATTCCAATAGCAATTAGACTCTCAACGGAATGGTTACACACACAATGTTGTGATATTATTATTGTTTGGCCATTGCGACGGTAATGCCCATTGGCAAATAAACCTTCAATATTTTCAAGTCTTTTATACCTAATACATATGTATCTTCAGATAGCAAACCTGATTTCATATTTAAACTAGTAGCTTCAAATCTTGATTTTGGCCTTTTCGAGAATGATTGTATAATATTAGACTCAATTGTGTATCTCGGATACCTTAATTCTTTTAATAACTTCCCAATATTCACAGCTCTCCAGATATACGGATATCGATTTACTAAATCATGTCTGTTTTTGTTGACAATTCGTCTAGAGATCTACGACACTGTTTTTGACATAGCTTATCATCCCTTCAGTATCTTTGTTACTTATATTCATTACGAATTTTCTAATTTTAACTGCAATGACTTAGCTTGAGGTGTGTTGATTATGGTTCATTGTCTTAGTCATTTTTTACGCGTGCTTCGTGAGCTTCTTATTTTTTGATTGTTCTTCTATAAAATGTTTCTCCTTATACATCAATGAATACCTTAAGCATTTGCCAGTGTGTCTTGGCACATTTTCTAGGATACAAACATTTTTTCAGTACATATTACTACCAGATAACCGCTGTTTCTGAGTCCTGGTTAACTCCAAGTATACGCTCTAGCCTCGTTGCAATTGAGACTATTCGCTCTTTCGAAAAGACAGAGATGAAAGAAGGGGTGGTGGAGCTTATCTTTTTCTGCATAATAGTTTGAGTGGGACTGTGGTTGGTGTGAGTTCAGTAGCTACTCACCCCACGACTGAATTTCTCTTTGTTGAAGTATAGTCAACTTCTGAAAGTGTTTTAGTGGGAGTAGTTTTTAAAACACCCAATGCCTCCTATGGTACAGAGATTGAATCAGCAATCTTTTCACTTATTACCAACTTTGGTAACATTGTAACTGAAGATTTTAACACTAACATAAATCGCACTTCCAATCATACTAAATATCTTACATTTTTGGTATACTCTTCGGGACTCTAGATTGTACCTCACGATTCCACTTACCATACTGATCGTTCCAGTACTCGTGTAACGGTCTAATTTCCCGTGGCCCCACGCAGGGGGCCAGGTGAGCGATCCTACACTTGTTCCAACTTACCCTATCGGACGCTTCAGCCTAAGCCAGGGTCAGGTTTAAGGATAGAAAGACAGTTTTTCTCTGAGTACAGGAGTAGCGTCTCGTTTTATTTATAGCGAATTCAGCTATCCTGCACTGGTGCACGCCAGAGCACTCCGACCTGCTCCTTCTCACTTCTTATCACGTTCTTCCTTCTCCATTCGATCCGCTTCGGAGCAGGTCGGAGTGCTCTCGAGTGCTCCAGTGCAGGATAACCGAACTCGCTATTAGATAAAACACATAAGAAAAATATATATAACAAACTTTGAAATTAATGTACAGGAGTGTGTGTGTAGCGCGTACTTGGGAGCGCCTGTGGGTTTTTGTATAGATGTTCGTCAGATGCGCGTCTGTACAATTGTTCGAGGATGTGTGAGTGTTTGTGTGTAGCGTGTACATGAGATTGTGTTTGCGCGAATGTACAGGACTGGGTGTGTGAGTGTGTAGTGCGTACATGGGAGCAGGTGTGTGTGTATGCGGATATTCGCCGGTGCGCGTGTGTACAAATGTTCGAGGACGTGTGAGTGTGTGTGTGTGTTTGTGTGTTGCGCGTACATGGAAGCGTGCATGTGTGCGTTGCGCGCTGTTTCGGGCATCACGTCGGCGAGTACGGGGTGCGCTCCTCCCTGTGTCTACGGCGTTACTGTGGATCCTGTGAACACGTATGGGGATAATGTGGTTTAGTTCAACGGCGGGGTGTAATGCGAACGCGACGGAAATCACGAGAAACGTACATGTCGGATGGTGGGACGGAAATGGTCGGACTCCGGTGATAGAGGAGAAAACCATGGGGTTACCCATCGATTTCCCGTCGCAATAGGTTTCTCGTGGCCATAGGAATGCCCATCGAGCACGAGAGCCGTGTACGTGGGACGGTCGGTCGGGAACGGTCTGTCTCCAGTGACGAAGGTGAACCATAGGGATACCCATGAATTTCCAATCCTACTAGTTTCGCGTGGCCATAGGAGTGCCTATCGACCACGAGAACCGTACACGTCGGCCGGTCAGTCAGGAATAGTCGGTCTTCGGTGACGAAGGGGAACCATGGGGGTACCCATCGATTTCCTATCGCGCTAGGTTCGCGTGGCCATAGAAGTGCATATCGACCACGAGAACCGTACTCGTCGGCCGGTCGGTCAGGAATAGTCTGGCTCGTCTCGTATTCAAGACAGTCGGTTGTGGTTGCGGTCGATCAGTGGGAGTGAGCATGGTGGGAGAGCCAGTCCCTACGGCAACCCGTCGTAGGCCTCAGCTGGTATGTGCGAGCTTACGTGCTCGCCACACTCGTATTGACTTGATGATTGAAGACGATATTGATAATGTTCTCTCCTACGAACAACATGTTATGCCTTTTCTCTCTAACTTCGAATTGATTAACATTACCTTTAAATTTTCCTATAATGTGCCTTAACTGTACCTTATTCTAGAAGGAACAGGTACAGAGTGTCTCATGGAAAACATACAGAATGTTACAACAACTTTATAAGAATGAGGACTCTTTACTAACCTCCACTCTGATACTGTTGGCTAAGAGTCTAATCTTGCCAATTTTGACTACGGCTGTTTAGCTTAGGATAATTTGACTGCGGATATAAATTTAAAGCTTGAGCGTGCGTTGAACGCCTGTGTCCATTTTATCTACAACTTGCCCAAATACGAACACATAGCTCCATACAGACTTAAGGCTGACCTGCTTAATGTTGCCAAGAGAAGACGATTCTTTAATGGTAATTTGCTCTATACTCTTTTTCAGAACAAAGCACCTTACTATCTATTTAACCTATTCCAATGTATAGACAGAGACCTTCCAGCACAGACTAAGGTTCGTAAAATACATGAAATCCTTAAGATTCCTCTTCACAGAACGTGTCAATTCGGAAGGTGATTTATAGTAAAGGGTGTCCGGCTATGGAATAAAGTACCCAATGAAATTAGAAATGCACCTTCCCTGTATCATTCCAAAAATCTCTTTTTTAAATATTTGTACAATACTCATAACCCAACTCTTGAAATTACTCACTGGTAAACTCTCATATTTAGTTCTTGAACATTTCGTCTTCGAATTTCCTTCTGTTTTCGTTAACTTCTGTACATTTTTATTTATCTTTCAAACAGTTTTTCCCTCTTTAATACTTCCTCGAATTGCAAAAGAACTACTAATTAATCACTTAATTTCAATTACTATGCATTAATCTCATACCTTATTTGATACGAACTCTGAGGTCGAATATATTTATTTATTTTATTTAGATTATAGATCAAATTATAAGATTAATCAAGTATTCTGCCGATCAGTGCTTGCACAAATTTGTAATTACCCTGTATTATTATCCTGTTACTTATAGGGCTATTCAGCCTTAGGGACTTTTTTTGAATGAATACAAATACAAATACAAAACAAAAAAACATTGTGAACATGTTCTGTACTCTGCGTCTGTGGAATGGCACAAAACTCACTGATGTTCACAATTTATTTTAACACCGTTTACCTCTCTCAACTGACTAGTTCAAGATTCACACAACTTTTGAGCTCCGATTCTTCCTAACTTTCATTTAATTACACAGGTTATGAGTACCATTCCCTGCATAAATTGAAAACGGCTACCGATGTGTGGCCAAAATGTATTTATTGTACCAATGCCCTGAGTCACAAAAAAAATCTTTTTCCGGATCTTGAAGTCAAACCATGTTTACTATATGTTTTTGGGGTCGCTGAATTCGAATCCAAGGTTCAAAAAACCCCGGACCGTCAGGGTTCTGACATAACCTCAAAAAACTTCATGAAAAATCTTTTTGCGGGTCTGACGGTCAGACCACGTATCCTATATGTTTTTGGGGTCGCTAAATCCAAATCCGAAGTTCAAAAATCCCTAACACGTTGAGACAAAATCTGAACAGATCCTTATCGCGAGAAAATCACTTTTTTGTTCAGTAAAAAATACCAATAATAGGTTTTTTGAGAATATATCCTCAGGGATGTATTTTATCACAAAAGTTTAACTAATATGATTTGTAGAGAATCAAATTACCTTTCGAACGAGCCCTATGACTTTAAGAAATATTCATTGGTTGACGAGATAGAGCGCATATCAGTAGGCCATAAGTACCTAAAATTGATTTTCGGGAATATCTCCTAAAGGATGTATCTTATCACTAAAGTACTTTCAACATGATTTGTAGAAAATTTGTTTACCTTCGAAATGAGTCATATAACTTTCAAAAATATTCATTGGTTAACGAGATAGAGCGCACATTAGTGAAGTCGATAAGTGAAAAAAATCTGTTTTTACGAGATATCTCCTCAGGAATGTACTTTATCAATAACATGATTCTTGGTATTTGTAGAGGACTCAATTACCTTTAAAGTAAGCCCTTGAAAATTTGAAAATGTTCAATAGCCACCGAGATAGAGCGTCTCAACGTGGACCCTTTTTGATCATTTTTCACGAAAATCGTTGAAAATTAGTTTTTCTAAAATTTCTCATGACTTAAGGTGCTAAAGAAAGTCGAATCGAGATCTGAAAAAAGTCTATTCGCATGTAAATCATATACTCAGTTGAGTGGATTATTTCTATTTAAGGAATACAGTATGACAATATTATCTAACTCGTGTTAATATTTCTTGTATTGTGTGCATTCACAGAAAAGAGGTAAGCTTCTTTTGAGTCCAGAAATAACGTCTTGTTGAGACGCAAGATTTTTAAGCCAAAAAGGTCCAAACCTGAGTCTGAGAACAAAAGAAAACTACATGGAGTTACCTAGGCAACGCTTGTTTTGAGACCTGACGAAAATAAGACGCAAGATTCTTTTAGACAAGCTTTTTTTTTGTGTTTCAAGGATACAATTCATATAAAAGTCCTTGTGGAAGAAAAATTGTAATTGGCAAGAATAAATTGGATTCCTTTAGAATAACAAAGCGCCTCGAAAAATTAATCAAGGATTTAATCAATAAAAAATATAACTTGACAGATGACAGATTCCCACTCAGCATTTGTACTACGTGTCGATTTACACTCGCTGAACACGATAGGAATAATAAAAAAAAGCCTGTTCCAGACATTCCTAAATACGAAAATATTTTGTAACAAGAATCGCAAGGAATTATGTACGAAATTCTTACAACAAATTGGACGAGGCAAGAGTCATGTTTGTGAAAACCGTGAGCATGTAGCACGTAAAAATGTGACAAGTTTACTGGATAGATTTTGGAAGGACAGAAAGAGTTTATAGCTTCAAATATCATCAAGGATAAATTAGACATTGAAAAATCAAAAAATGAAATTGTGTTGCGTACAAGAGGACGAAAAAGGACGTTGGCGTTCAAGGAATTAAAAAAAAAAGACTTGTTTTCCTTTAGAAAAGTTGGACAACTTTCGAGTTAATACCGATCTTTCTGCTAATCACATGAGAAGATTAGCTTCATTCATTAGACATTCGGCTGGCAGAAAATCTGTACCAAGGCATTATGAAAATCATATGAAAGAAAAATCGAAATCATTAGGAGTCTAAAAATTTGATATTATACAGTTTGAGGTAAAGAATGATATAAAAGAAGAGACCTGTCGTTTGGGCTGATGCTGAAGAGCTCGTTGATGCAGTTTTGGAGAAGAGAAATTTTGTTGGTGATTATGTTATCAAAATAATGGCAGATGGTGGACAAGGCTTCTTCAAAATTTTGTTTATCCATATTTCCTGCGTCAACAGAATTAACCGATAGTTCAGAAGAATCGACTTTTGATAATATACGTGCGAAGAAAGAGAAAATCGATCTGGGAAATGTGGATCTGAAATGCTCAATCACCGGCGTTAAAAAATTGATCATGCTTTGCCTAGTACCAGATATCAAGGAAACTCATGAGAATATAAAAATGATTTTCGACCTGACTAAAATAAACAATATTTCATTTAAGTTTTCGTCTGATTTGAAAGTTTTACTCATGATTAATGGGCAGCAAACAGCTACATCCTCGTTTCCATGTCCTTATTGTTTCGTCAGCTTACAATATTTGAAGACAAAAAATGAGGAATTCCGACCAGAAACTTTCTAAGCAGTGCCACAGCGTAAGAAATGAACCTCTTTTTAAGAAAGACGACAGTGTGCTGGTTCTCGATAAATGTGTTATCCCGGAATTGCATATCATGCAAGGATTCGGCAATCATCTTTTCTGGAACGGTTTGGCACCTCTTTTGGGTCGAGAAGCAGCACTCATATATATCTGCTTTTAAAACGATGGACAAAATTGTTGATGCTTGCTTCTCAACGAAGAGAAATAATTCTCTCCAAGATATCGACATGCTCATTGATCAGCTGTCGTAACATCTCCTATCAGTAAACGTAACAGAACATTGAAAATACACATCCTGCTGAAGCATGTGAAGCAATCGCTCGAATTACTCAGTAACTCAGATGGTTTGGGATTGTGGTCTGAACAGTCTAAAGAGTCCGCTCATCGAAAGTTCCTCAAATTTTCGAACAGACGCAAGATCGACTCAATTGCAGATTCTTCTTATGGAAAGAGATTGAAAGATGCAGTCGCTGAATTTTCGTCGCTTCATATTTGAAACTTGGAATGCACCCTTTTTTCATTCATGACATTATTTGAAGTCATCGTCTTGTAGTTCATTCGTCGTCTGAGAGAATATCACTGTTCATGAGCTGAAATAAAATTGACAAAAAAAGATATGGGGCCAGTCTATGATTTACGTACGAATAGAATTTTTTTTAGATCTTAATTTGACCTCTCTTAGCACCTTGAAACATGAGAAATTGTTGAAAAACTGGTTTTCAACGATTTTCGTGAAAAATGATGAAAAAGGGTCCACGTTGAGACGCTCTATGTAGGTGGTTATTGAACATTTTCGAGTGTTCATGGGCTTATTTTGAAGGTAATTGAGCTTTCTACAAATGGCAAGAATTATATTATGTATAAAATACATTCCTGATGAGGTATCTCGAAAAACCCGATTTTGTTAACTTATTGGCTTCACTAATATGCGCTCTATCTCGGTAACCAATGAATAGTTTTGAATGTTATAGGGCCCATTCGAAAGGTAATTTGATTCTCTGCAAATCATATCATTAAAACTTTTGTGATAAAATAAATCCCTGAGGAGATATTCTCAAAAAACCTATTATTGGTACTTTTTACTGAACAAAAAAGTGATTTTCTCGCGAAAAGGATCTGTTCAGATTTTGTCTCAACGATTTTTGAGCACACCTAGGTACCCGTAAGAGCATGCCACATTCACTTTTCTTAGGTGTTTCAAGCAGACTTTTTTTGCTTCCCGACCACCGTGCGGGGGTCAGACCATATTTACTATATGTTTTTGGGGTCGCTGAATCCAAATCCGTAGTCTAAAAAACTCCAGAACGTCAGAGTTTTGATTTTCAAAGAAACTCGTGAAATTTATTCATCCGACTTACGCGTGTCTGCATCCAGGGCACCTCCTCGCGTTGATGGCGGACAATGGATTGAGCCTGTCATAGTAAACATGGTCTGGCCTCCGGACTCGGACAGTAATGTTTCATGAGGTTTTTTGATGTTATGTCAAAAACTTGACTTGCTGGGATTTTTTGGGCCTCGGATTCGGACTTAGCGACCCTAAAAGCATATAGTAAATATGGTTCTACCTTTAGACCCGGAAAATGATTTTTTTGTGGCCTGTGACGAAGTTGAAAAGATCGTGCCTGATAGAAATAATGTTGTTTTTTTGTCGTTCAGGACGTACAAAATTTCATACCTCCTACTCATACTTATACCAATGTAAGAGCTGAGGTGAAGAAAATGTTGGAAGAGACTGGCTTTGAAGTAATACACTGCAGCAACAGAGAGAAAACTTTTATTTATGAAAACATGGAAGTCCTGAAAGGTAATTGTTCCACAAATTAGCGTTCATTATAAAAGGATAATTTCTTCTTCAATGATAAGCGTATTAATTATTTAAATCTTATTTCGCAGATCATGTCCGTGCCGTAAATCCATTTTTGCATCGAATGCCTGAGAATATAGGAGAAGAATATCTCAATGATCTTATGCGAGAAATTGTTAGCCGTAATATTATATTCGTCAACAAAAAAAATAAAAACGAAGAGGAAGATAGTATATTGGATAAATATAAAGTTTTAGTAGCATATTTCAAAAAACCATTCAATTGTCAGATATAAAAATATTTCATAAGTTTACAAAATAGCAGGAAGTGAAAAACTTATAATTTTTCAGAAAAATCAATGTTTCTACTGTAATAATTTTTGTTGAGTAAGAAAAATATTGTGAGCATTAACAAAAATTGCCATAAATTTCAATTAGTTATTCTTTCATTTAAAATGCAATTGATTTATATTCAAATTCTTAATTTATTGAAATATCTAACATGTAAATAAAGTAAAATAATAATTATTTGATAGTTATTAGAAAACCAAACTTGAAAAAAATTTACCTATTGTAATTTTATTCAAGTGTACCTTATATAGACAGTTTTTGCGTCGGTATCTAATTTCCTGGAAGCATATTAAACGAATTCTTAAGGCTCCCCATTATTATGCCATTGTAGGTTTGACATCCCGTTTAGCTTTAAAAATTTTTGTCGTTACGTACTGATGAAACATGATTGTTATTGTACTTGCAATAGAATAAAATGCTGGTATTATATATTCCACAGCGTTTAACTAAATCAGTTTGCAACAATAAAGAAAATATTTCTTGTATTCAAATAAAGCCTGTGTATTCAATAAACTATTTATATAGAAAAAATTGTTTCATAGTGTCATGGTCTTGATATTTCGCTCTGAAAGTGATTCCCAGAGACGACTGGCCCATCTATGCCATTGTTTCGGATTCGTAATATTTTCCAAGGAAAGTGATGCCCGGGAATGACTTGCCCGTCAATGCCACTGCTAGTGTTAATATTTTGCACGGAAAGTGATTCCTGGGAATGACCATAATATTATTGTGTTAGTGGTTAATGACTTGTATGTTGGTGGCAGCAGTGAGAAAGTGTTCGCTGACAGGTGGTGAGAGCTTTTGACGGAATTTGTGTTGAGGTGTGAGTGCAGTTTGAGGTTGGAAGCCCAGTAGGTGAGTAAGGGTGTGTAGGATGAGTTGGGGAGAGAAAAATTAATGTTAAGCGTGAACGTGAGGTGGAGTTTAGTGAAATGTGGAAAGTGAGGTTAGCTTGAAAAGGATACAGGTGAAGTTGTGGAAAGGAGTTTTGGGTTTCTTGTGGTGAGGAGATGTTACGGGAGAGAAAAGGGTGTCTGCAAGGTCTGCTAAGGGGCAAATAAAGTGAAATAAAGGGAAATATTTGGGATAAGCAGCAACAGAGTTCAGGGACATCTGTCGGTTGCCGTAAGTGCTGCAGGGAGAAGTCCCCGTTACCAATGAAAGAGCAGGGTGAGAAAGCGAGCTGGAGGGGTTTAGCGAGAGTGCTGGTACTGAAGTGGACGGGGAGAGATCTTGACACACGCCACTGCGGGTGACAGCGCGTGTCTCGGGATCGAGCGTTGTATGTAGGAACGGAAAAAGCTGCGAGAAAGATTGAGACATAAAGACAGAGCCCGAAGAAAAGCGGGGTAGAGAGTCCTTTCAAGAGGAGCGGTAGGAGCGTAGGTCAATACCCAAAAAATGGAGGGGTTTTTGGAAAAGGAGGCACTAGGGATGCTAATAGGTGACATAAGGGGACTGTGAGAAGGCGTAAGGGGAACTAAAGAGCGAATGGAAGGTATCAGAGAGGACTTGAGGATTAGAGACGTGCGATGGAAAAAGGAAATGAAAGAGCTGTGTGAGAAAGTAGAAGGACTAGAGAGAGTGGCAATGTCGGTAAAGGAAGAAAGAGAAGTTAAAGTGAGATAGATAGAAGAGGAAATTAGGATGTGGAACGAAAGAACGGAAAAAAGGCTACAGAAGGTAGAGGGCAGGTCTGACATGAAAGTCGGTAACAGGACGGAGGATGTGCAGAAAGGGATCGGGAGGGGGTATATAACATGATAGAAGAGGGAGTAGGAAATCGTAGGAACGAAAAGGAGGAGGTGGTGGATAGAGAAAGGATAAGGCAAATGGAGGTGAGAATAGAGGGAAAAGAGACGGCTTGAAGGAGAAATAAGATTGTGATAAGAGGGTTGCAGCTAAGGAACAGGACGGAATGGAAGGAGGTAGACGAGCTTCTACTGAGCATAGGTAGGGGGGGGGGGGTTGAAGGCAAGGTATTTAAAGTTAGGCTGGAGGGCAAAAAGGGGAACGAAGTGACTGTCGTGGAATCGGAGAGCTGGGAAGACAACTTGGGAGTGATGCGTATTAAAGATAGGATAAAAGATAAGGCGGTTTTCATCGACAACGATTTGACGCAGAAGGAAAGGAATGTACAGAGAATGCTGAACGACAGGGCTAGGAGGAAAAATAATGAAGGGAGAACAGCGTGCATGTGGACTTGTTTCATAGGAAGTGAGGAGGTGGCGGTAAAGCATGGTGGAGGAGTAGCGAAAGTACTGTACTGGAACGTAGTAGGGCTAAAGGAAAAAGTGAAGATTCCTGGAGGTATGTCCACCAATTTGGTGTTGCGTGACAGGTAGAGATGTTAGTAGAGAGAAAGGAATGGAAGAGAATAGAGTCAAAGCTGCCAGGGGTTACAGATGGAGGCTCCAGAAGGTGGCCAGAGGGAAGAAGAAAGGCAGGACTAGCGGAGGAATTATGGCAGGGGTCAAAGATGGATTGGACAAAAAAACATGACGGAAGAGAAGGGGAGCGGTACAAATAAGGGCAGTAGAGATAAGATGGGTAACGTGCAAGTTTATGACATTATATCATAGGGATGGGATGGAAAGGATCAAGAGTGAAGGGCTAAAAACTCGCTAAGCAAAAGAGAGGAGGGTATGGTGGTACTAGAAGGGGACTTTAATGCGAGAATGAGAAGGGAAAGAGGCCTCTACAAGCAAGAAGAGAGTTTTGAAAGAGGATCTAAGGATAAAGTAATTAATAAAGAGGGGGACATTTTAAGAAACTGCATGAAGGATAGAGGCTGGGCCGTGGCGAATGGTATGGCAATAGTGGATGAAGAGTGTATCGGTGTTGGACTAAGAACTCATTAATATGCAAGGTTGGGAGGAAACGGAGAAATTCGCAGTATAAGAATGGTTAGAAATATACCGTCAGCCACTAAGATTGTTGATAAGAGGGGTGCCTGGTGGAAGGCAAGGTGAGGAAGAAGTATTGATGGGACAGGGGGTGTCCTGGACAAGGAAGGAGATAAAGAAGTGTCAGGGGCAGTTAGGAAAGGTGTTCTCTGAAGGGGAGTCGGTGAAAGAGACATGGGAGGATCTGAAAGGGAAAGTAAAAGGGTAGTGCAAAGAAGGTATTCAGAAAGAAGAAGAAAAGAACGGTGAGGCCGTGGTGTGATAGTGAATTTAAAAAATGAGAAGAAAGGTAAAAAGAAAGTACAAAAAGTGTAAAGAGGGAACTGCGAAAAGGGAGGAGTATATAGAAATGAGGGAGGTATTTAGGTTGATGTGTAAGAAGAAAGAACAGGAAAAGGAAAAAGATCTGGGAAAGGAGCGGAGAAGTGTGAAGACAGAGGGGAACGTGTGGAAGATAATAAATAGGTTTAGGAAGTGGAGTGGCGGTAGTTTTTTAAAGAAACCTTTCAGGGCTCAGGTTTGCGGAAAAAAGATGTCGGGAGTAAAATGACCAAGGGGGTGGAGGAGAAGGAGTTGAATGACGAGGAGCTAGAGAAACAGATAAGGAAGTCAAGAAGGTCAAAGGCAGCAGGGCTGGATGAAGTAGAGCACAAAGCGTAACTGTTTAGTACACAAAAGGTTAGGGAGAGGCTGAACGGGATTGCCTGGAGGTGGAGAGAGGGGTTAATAGTGCCCCCATATAAGAAAGGAGATAGGGATAGGCAGTGAAATTATAGTGGGATCACGCTATTTAATACGGCGTACAAACTATATGCGATGGTATTGGCGGACAGGCTGCGGAAGGATGTCGAGATGAGAGAAATATTGCCGGAGACGCAGGCGGGCCTTAGGGAGGGCAGGAGCACTATCGACAATATTTAAGTCTCGCTATACGTGGTGTTATGGGAGGCGATGGAGGAGAGTGGAGAAAGGCCTGATCGAGATGGTAAAGGAGGTGTATGAAGAGACAAAGATAGAGTGAGAGAAGAGGAATGGATTTCTAAGGGTTTCTGGATGGGTTGATGGTTGAGGCGTGTAAATATTGGGTGTTGGGCGTGTAAATATTCGAAGAAATTTTTAGAAGAGGAGAAAATCAAGCTGGTTAGGAAGGGTCAGTGTGAGAAGGAGAACAGGAGTGGAGTTAGGAAGATGGAGGTTGAAAGAGAAAGGTATTTTAGAACGAATGGACTGCAGATGGATGCAGTGAGGAGGATGTACGCGGAAGGGAGGAACGTGAATGCGATGGTAAACAAAAACGGCATGGAGAGAGAGAGAGAGCAGGGGAGAAGAGAATAAAAGTGTCAAGGTTTAACGAAAACTATGGGTGGATTATGCCAAAGGAGAGAGCGTAATATTTGTGTGAAAAAGGAAAGAAAGAAAGTCAAGAACTTATAGCGAGAATGAGATGTGTAAGCATGGAGGTATTGATGCATGAACGGGGAGATGAACCGTCCTTAGCATTGGTGAAGGGGATGTTGGCTAAAATGGTGAACAACAGACGGAAGGAGGAAGAGGAATACTGAAGGAAATGTTGTACATAGAAGATAAAGTAGATGTAGGTAAACTGTAAGTATTCCCAATAGTAAATAAGTATTCGGTATGAGTCGCAGAATCCGAGTTTGGCAATGCGAGACAAAACGAAACAGAAGGGGCATGCGTACGAGGCAAGGCGAAGCAAGAAAGGCAAGGCGATAAGAGCGAGTTGTCTCACAGATAAGGTGTGGATGGACGTTAATTTGTAAGAGTTAATTTTAAGAAAATGCTATGAAAGATCAAAGTGTTAGCAAGACAATTTTTCAAGGACAGCAGGCCGAGCAGTAAACGTTTATCTATCTATATTAGTGGGTAACTGATGCCTGTAAAAAAATTACCCGTCGTTTAAACGGCGGTCTATTTAACTACTGCCAAGCTACATGTAAACGGATAAATTGATAACACGTGATATTTCAACCACATAATCTAGAGGCAATTATACCAGTTTGTTTAGAAAGATTTTTCCCGAAAAAGTTCCTGTTATTGTTGTTTTCTGTAATGGAAAATGAATTGTATTCTCTCGCTTGAAACTGCGGCGTGGTATACACTAAACTGTAGAATACGACTGGCGAGGGGCAGGAGCGGCAAGCGGGGGCTCGCATGTGCACCCAATTACTTAACAAGGTTCAATATTTCTGGAATTAAGATACGTAAAATAGGTTTCTGCGATCCAGTAAAGATGTATAATAAAAATTTTATTTTTTACACAATTCCCTCTATGAAATAATTGTATTGGTATGTGCATTAATCATGACACAGGACCACAAACTATTTTTGGCTGGACAGTGAATCAAGACTAGTCATATCTTATGTCCTTGGGGTCGCTGAATCCGAATCTGGGCGTGGAATATTCCTATCATGTCGCAGTTTCTCATCAGTCAAGATTTAACTTTAGAGTTTATGAATATTTACACTATCCTATATTTAGCTTCACCGAAGAAAAACGACATAGACGTAATAGGATTATGTTCCCTTCCGGGTGCCTGATTTGAATGAGTCCCCTTGCCTCTCACTGTTTGAGGTGCTTGATTTGAGTGAGTACCCTTGCCTCTTACTGTTTGTGGTGCTTTATCTAAGTGAGTCTTCTTGCCTGTCACTGTTTGGGGTGCTTGATTTGAGTGAGTTCCCTTGCCTCTCACTGTATCGGGGTGCTTGACTTGAATTAGTCCCCTTGCCTCTCACTGTTTGGCGTGCTTGATGTGAGTAAGTCCCCTTATGTCTAACTGTTTGTGGTTTATTTTGATGACTTACTCAAATCAAGCACCCCAAATAGTGAGAGACAAGGGGACTCACTCAAACCAAGCAACCTAAACATCAAGAGGCGAGGGAACTCACCTAAATCAAGCACCCTAAACAATGGGAGGCAAGGGGACTCAATCACATCAAGTACCCCAAATAATGAGAGGCAAGGAGACTCACTCAAATCAAGCGCCCTCATCGATGAGAGGCAAGGGGACTCACTCAAATCAAGCACCCTA
>CAKNXH010055136.1:4811-17932 GCA_932178445.1 Andricus quercusramuli | reverse complement strand
AAAATTTTAGTGAAACAGGTAAATTTTTAAAGCAAAGAAACAAATTTTCAAAAAAAGGGTTGAATTTTCATCCGAAAGGATTTCAATAGACTTTTCTACAGAAAAGAATACATTTTTAACAAAATATAAATTTTCTACGAAATAGTTAAATTTTCAACAAAAAAGTAGAATTTTCCATAAAAAGTATGACTTTTTAACAAAATAGTTTTATTTTCAAATCAACAGTTGCATTGCCATCCAAGAAAGATGAAATTTATCTTAAAACAGATTAATTTTAAATTAAAAAAAAAAGTTTGAAAAAAATAGTTGAATTTTCATCCAGAAAAGATTTCAGCTTTCTTTTCAACAATAAAATATTAAATTCAACTAAAAAGTAAATTTTCTACAAAACATTTAAATTTTCAATGAAACATCAGAATTTTCAACCAAAAAGTATGACTTTTCAACAAAATTCTTGAATTTTAAACCAAAAAGTTGCATTTTTATCCAAAAAGAAGTAATTTCTGCTAAGGCAGGTGAATTTTGAAATCAGAAAAAGAAAATGTTCAAAAAAGAGTTGAATTTTCAACCGAACAGTTGCATTTTTATTCAAGAAAGATTAAATATTCCTTTGAAAACAGATGAATTTGAAAAAAAATAGTTAAATTTTCATCCAAAAAAGATTCCAGTTCACTTCCCAACACCAAAGTAAGAATTGTAAACTATAAGTTAATTTTCTGCTAAATAGTCGAATTTTTAACCAAAAATTATGACTTTTCAACAAGATTGTTAAATTTTCAAACAAACATTTGCATTATCCAAGAAAAATGGAAATTCTACTAAAATAAGTGAATTTTTCAATCAAAAAGAGAAATTTTCAAAAATAGTTGAATTTTCATCTAGAAGGATTTCAATAGACTTTTCTACAGAAAAATACAAATTTTAAAGAAAAAGTAAAGTTTCTAGGAAATAGTTGGATTTTCAAAACAGTTGCATTTTTGTCCAAGAAAGATTCAATATTTCTACTAAAAAACATGAAATTTTAAATTAAAAAGACAAATTTTCAGAAAAAATATTTTTCATCCAAGAAATAGTTTAGTTGACTTATCAGCAAAAAATATGAATTTCAAACAAAAGGTTAGTATTATACGAAAATAGTTGAATTTTTAAACCAAAAAGACGAATTTTCAACAAAACAGTTGAATTTGCAAAAAAATGTCTTTTTAAGAAAATTGTTAAATTTTCAACCAAATAAAATTCATAACTAAAAAGATAATCTTCAGGAGAAAGTTTTTGCAAATTTTCAAAAATTACATACATGAGTGAAGGACCCCCTACCGTAACAAATCGTAACAAAATGTCTCGCCTCCCCTTGAGATGTTACGTAATTTAAGTACGGTCCCTTATAGTTTTTAATAAAAATGCATTTAAAAATGCCCATCTACAATAGAGAACCCCGCTGAGGATTGAGAAATTCGAAATGTAGATAATAACATCAAATTTAAATGTTTAGTGATGAATGATGGTTTTTGAATGTCGAGGGTGCGTTTCTTCTGTGTCGCTAATACAATCGCGTTTATTGTTGGCTTCCATCCGCACGCGTCAGGATGTCAGGTCGTCCCTAGGCTTTGTGGTTTATCCCCATGATGTCTACGTTTGGCTCTGCTGAATAAAAATTTATATTCACGTGAAAAGTCACGCAACTAGTACACATATTTCTATATGCTGCAAGCTGGTTTAGTTTTTTTTACGACAGTTGGCAAACAACTGTAGTGCTCACAAATTGTTTTCCATCCGGCTTCGTGTCATAACTATACCCATTCAAACCAAAAAGCTTCCAAATTGCACTTTGTTAGGTAAAAATAGTATAATTTAAATGTCTTAGCAGCCATCAAATATCAAAAACTCTAATTGTAATTCATGATTAAAAAAAAACTTTTATTACTCTTCAACGTTTCGACCATGGTTGTTGGTCTTCTTCAGGAAGGAATAATGAAATTGTCTGACAAAGGAAATGAAAAATATAACCATTTTTTTAAGATTATTTTAACAATAAATTACGTAAATAAATAAAAAATAAATAGATGAAAAATAAAGAATACCTGTTAAAAAGTCATATCATAATCACAATTAGTCAAACATTCGAAGGTCAAATAATGCACATTTTTTTTAAGGTTGACCCAGAAACCTATTCCATCACAGAAAAAACGGAAGATAAACTTTACATCGATTTCCGGCGAAAGTTTCACTGCAACAAAAATTAACCTGGTCGAATAAACTTTACATGAAATTCAGATAATTTCGTGTTTTTAAACCATCTCGGCATGGAGAATAGACATAAGGAGACCAAAGTAGTGTAACCGAAAATGAGCAAATTTTTGTTGTATGATAATGTTTACAATACTTCCCGTTCCCGTGCCAGGCGCTAGTGTCGCACGCGTATTGAGCGGTGGCTGTTTTTGTTTTGTTGACATTGACAGATTCTGAATTATTCACGATTGTAATATGTGATTTACAGAGGTAAATTGCCATTGACATAAAACAAGAGTTGAATAATTTAAATAATTTTATCCACCGCGAAACATCTTTTTTTGAAGTGTGTGTGTGTGTGTGGAACTGTAGAGATCCTGCAATGGACGAGATAGGTACTTTTGAATTATTGCGCTAACGAATTAATATAACCTTTGTGTTATAAACATTTAAATAGAGAATAATTAAGATTTTGATTTCAACGTGAAAGACAGGATTATTGTATTTGATAAATATTGAATTTTTCGTTAGTTTAAAATGCACCAAAGGTTTTTTTTTTTGAATACATGACTCAACAAATTGTTTAAATGATTTAGGCATGTTGTATTTATGCTTGAGCCTTGAGGTTATATTTACACGGACCATGACGGCGGCCATCTTTACGCGTACCACACTAGCGCCGCGCTCTTTATGTCTCCTTATGTCTATTCTCCATGCATCTCGGAATAATTTGGCAGTTGTTTGTCAGTACAGAAAAGCGTCTTCTGCTATGTAGTTCACAGCAGTGCAAAGAACAGTGTGAAGTTTGGATGGAATTGGTCTGGAAATGAGGACACGAGATTTTTAAAAACATTGCACTTATTACCATTCCATTTTTAAAATAATTGCACTTATCGCGGACGAATGGTTATATATTTTGTATGACTGTCAATAAATAAGCACTCGACAACATTCTAAAAAGTCGCCATATTTACTATGATCTTAATCATAATTCACAAGTTATGAGATATGAATTTCCGCTTTGAAAGTTTCGAGATCCGTCGGTGTTGCAGTTCAATATAAAAGCCTTTTTACGAAGTAAAATTTCAAAGCTAAAAGATGATTTCTGAACAACTACAACTCCTATAGGCCTTAATTCATGCTTCAAATTATTATTATTTAACATTTCATTTTTTGAATAATTTTTTGAACTCAGAATTTTTGTTACGTATGAGGCCACCCTGAGTCGTAAAATTTTAGTTTAAAAAGTTATTGAATAAATATTTATCAAGAATATTGAATGCGAATTGAAAATCCTAATTTTGTACAGTAGATAACATTTTATATTACGATAATATTGATGGAAAAGAATCTTTGATTCTATCAGGTATTTCAGGTTAGGTGGGTGAAATAAAAGATATCTGCAAGCTGAGGGATGAACAATAATACCAACTGCATTGGGACAAAACTTTATTTTTTTCAAATCTCAGAAAAAAATGGTTTTTCACCATGAGTGTATTTGGATATTATTTTTTATTTTCTGGAAACTATTCAATTAGATTATAAAATCCATAAAAAATGTGCAATGATTTTATTATTTAATTAAATAGCTTTCTCGAAATGAAAAATTTAAGCAAATACACTTATCTTGAGAAATCGGGAAGACTGAAAAATTCTCGAGACTGTAAAATTCCTGAATTAAAAAATCTCCGAATAATTATATTACCGAATTGGAAAAGTCCCGAATGATAAAATTCCTGACATAAAATTGCCGAATTCTGGAATATCCAAGTAACTAGAAAATTCCCCAATTATAAAATTATTATAACATTCTTATGAAATTCCCGAATTTAGACAAATGAAAAAATTTTTTCATGAATATTATTTATTTATTAAAAATACAATGATCAAATATTGTTATCAAAAAAATTGTAATTTTTAAAGTTCTTGAAATTACTGCGTGAAACTTAAGCAACAATTATTGAGAAAATATATTTTTGGATGAAAATTTTTGGACTGAAAAATTCTACAAGATAAAATTCATGACTCTTTGAGATTCCCGATTTGGGAATTTTCCGAATAATACAATTTTTCAAAATGTAATAAACTTCCCTAACTGGAAAATTCCCGAAAAAAAAATTTCCGAATAGCTTATGATATTATCAAAATAGGAAATTCCTGACAGTTTATAATATTACCGAATTTGAAAAATTCCCGATAGAAAATTGCCGAATTATAAGATATTCGAACTGGAAAATTCCTGAATTATAAAACTCCCGAAACAATGGAAAAATGGGTTTCAATCGATATTATTTATTAAAAATACAATCATCAAATATTTGTATAAAAAATATATTTTTTTCTGATCAAAGTTTCTAAAATTATCGTTTGAATTCAAAATCAAAATTATTGAAAAAATATATTTTTGGATGAAAATTTTTGGACGATTGAAAAATCCTAAAAAATAAAATTTCCGACTAATATAATTCCCAAATAATAAAATTCCCAAATAAAAAGTTCCCAAACAGTTTATGATATTAGAGAAATTGAAAATCGCCAAATTATAAAATATACGAACTGGAAAATTCTTGCATTATAAAACTCCCGAAACAATAAAAAAATTGATTTCCAATCAATATTATTTATTTCTTAAAAATACAATAATCGAATGTTTTTATATAAAAAAAAAATATTTTTCTTCTTCAAAGTTTCTAAAATTATTGTATGAATTTAAAATAACAATATTTGAAGACAATTTTCATCCAGAAATATATATTTTTTCAATTATTGTTATTTCAAAGTTAAACCATGATTTTAGAAACTTTAAACATTAAAAATATTTTTTTTCTTGATAAAAATATTTCATTATTATATTTATTTAAATTCTAATTCTCGAACCTGTGACAACTTTAGTACATCGTCAACACTTCTTTTTGTTTAGAATTTCGTTGAATATGAATTATGTATTTTCATCCAATATATGGTATGCATAATTATTCTTTCGAATTTTTTCATCTCAAAAAAACTTCTGCTAACTTGAATAAAGAGAGTCTAATTACCATATAAGTGTTATTTAATTGCACTTATTTGTTCATTTTATTTTGTGAACAAAATTTGTATTTATAATTTATTTTTAAATACCTGTCTTATTGCTGTATGAATTCTCGTAATTTAAATGAATTTTCGAACCGATTTGAATATTTAAATTTGGTTAAACTTTTAAATTAGGCATGAAGATCTTGCATTTCAATTTGGTTATAGATTTCAGAACATAGTGACATTTAATTCATAAAACCATTTTTGAGACTGAAATCGAGATTGAAACTTGAAATAAACTTTTACATTAGGATTGATTTTTAATTAATTAATATTTAAACTTACACAGTGTCTTATCTCGATATTCAGGATGTTGAGATCTGTATCCTTATTCAAGAATTTGTAATATATTACTGTATAGAGCTGATCCAAGAATTGAGTATTTAGGTTTGAGTTTGGGAGATATATTAGCAAGGATTATATAGAGCTTGTAAACACCTCTGTTAACCTATAGAATTTGTTCTTATTGTTATCTTCGATTTTATGAATTTGTATTCTTACGCATTTCTATGCCAAACCTTTCGAGCCTGATTCCTAATGAGTTTTTGAACAATAGGCTCAGTACCACGCCTACGTCTAGTCTGACCGTCGGGACACCACTTACAATTTTAGGATTGGACAGCATCTGCGATTTCAGATTTTGGCTACCTTGCCTTCTTACCCCTACTTTTGTGCTTCATCCCTTCCAGTTTGGAACACATACCGACACTATGTACCTTTTAGGACGAATCTGCAACTTCAGTTGCAATAGAGACATTCCCGGATACACTCTACTGTAAATTCGATAACGAATATCATTCTGTACAAACCTATACCTTATTAAATGATAGACAGTAACGAACTCCGTCTATTACTCAATTTAACAATTATTCGGACATAACTTATCCTATCTAAGTATCAATAATTATCATCTCTACTATCAATCTACAAAATAATCGAGAAAGTTGATCTATTCCCTTGGACAACGAAACTTCTGGGCTATCAATAGTTCAATGGACTCAACACAGGACGACTAGTCCAATATTTTTCTTAAGCTTGGCTAGTCATCCCGAACTTTCGGGACGACCGCAGTCCATCATCTTTTCTAACTCTCCCAATTTTTCGGGGTGACTAGATGCAGCCTTAAACTTAAATTTATGCTGAAATAAATTAAGGATGCAACTTATTTATGATATTAGAAATCTTATTATTGTTTCCAGTTTGTTTCCGAAATCTGTATCCAAACTAACCCCGAATCAATCTGAACAAATCCGAAAAAAGTTTTACATTTCGTTCGATCTAAATGGGTCAAAAATTGATCTGGTTCAATTCGAACCGAATTTTAAATCCAAATGAATCGGAATCAATCCGAGTTCGGATTGAATTGGATTCATTCAGATTGAAAATCGGTTTGTCAATCCGAGTTCCGATTCATTCTGATTGCAAATTTGGTTCGGACTGATTCGGATTGGAAGTTCGTATTGAGTCGCATTAATTTTTAACCAATTTGGATCGAACGAAATTGAGAACTTTTTTTTGGATTGGATCTAATACAGATTTCGGATTGTTTCGTTTATGAATTCCTACCCAAAACTTTCGGGTACATGTCTTACTGCAGATTCAAAATCGAGTAGTTAATTTCTGTTAGCCTCAAGAGCAGCAAATTCTGTCAGCCCAATGGCGGCAAATACCTAGATCCGCCACTATCCTAATTTTTGGTTTTGTTTCTAACCTACAATACCGACTGTGGCAGGAAACATATATAAAGTATAATTATTTTTAAAATAACAATTAGGTAAGTAAAAAGTTGTTCTAAATCTAGTGTCCTGATTTATAGCTTTTCAAGTTTTCACGTATACTTTGCCGTTCTTCCATTGCTGCGAAGCACTGCGAAGAACGTAGCAGACGACAGCTTTTATTCCATCGTAAGATAAACTTTCGCCAAATATCATGTAATCTTTAACAGCTGAACATTTTACATGCAACAAAATTTATCTTCAGTTTTTTCTGTGATGGGAACGGTATTAAAATCCGAACCCAAAAGAATAAATATCAAGGTCTATGGCTTAATGTCTCTGTTTGTTCAATTTTTTAAGAAGAAAATTAGAAACGCAATATTATCAAGTCAATGTGTGCAACAATTCTATTTTTGAATAAAAAGAGTCAGAAACATTATGATTCCAATTCTCTCCCTCTTTTTTCTTCTAGTTATATACTTGTCTCTAATAAAATAATTAAAGCGTTGTTTGGAAACATATTTTGAGGCCTTTCTATGCAATTCTTTTTGCATATATTGAGCTTTTCAAATATTTTTTTTCAAAATAACTGATCTTTGGATTCATAATGTTGATAATATTGTTTTTCTAATTTTCTTCTTAACACATTTTTTCAAAAATAGTCAATCATTCGGAGAATGATCTTAAAACAATGAGACAAACATGTGATTGAACTGCAGAACGACAGATAAGACACTAATTTGAAAAAGCAATTTACAACTTTAACGATGAAAGCCAATTTCGAAGCGCGTTTACATTCACCGATGAAAACAAACACAAATCTAACCAATCAAGTAACTACAGATGAGATAGCGGGAAATTAAAATGGAAAAATTAGTTATTAAGAAATAGATGTTTAATCCAAAATACAATTGTAAAACTTATTAATATTCAAAATTTCACTTTTTAAGTTTATAGAAGTCTTTATAAATTTATTAATAAAAATTGATTCCAAAATACGTCTTTTATAGGTATTACTATCTCTTGCTAAAATTTGTTTTTTACAATCATGTTTATGTTCTGAGATTCTAGTTTTTAGTCTACGACCTGTTTCACCTATGTAAATTTTATCACAGTGTTTACAATTAATTAAATAAACAACACCAGACTGATCTTCAACATTATCAAAATTTTTTTTATGAGAGATAAAATTATTTATACTATGATGACTTTTAAAGTAGGTATTAACATGAAATTTTTTTTTTTTAAGTAGGTATTATCTATATATATACTTTATATGTATACAGCCGAAAAAAGTTTGAGATTCAATTCTCACTGGTATTGTTTGCTTTAATTTGTATGTCGCGAATCTTTTCCGTTTGGATAACTAACACAATTTTTAAACAGACGAATCTGTAAATTGAAAATTGTCATGCAGGAATGCTGTAGCGTCAATCAAAATTAAGGCTTTTCAGTTGAAATATCGACCATGCTATTTTAAGTTTGTGATGGGTGGACATTTTTCTGACTCACTTCAATTTTTTTTGGCAAAACGAATTCATGAATTCGTTAAAAAACAAAAAAAAAACAAAAAAACTCAGGGAATTTCATTGGTCAGGGAAAAAGCAGGGATTTGGAAACAAAAATTGGAAATGTAAAAGAATTTCTATAATAAGCGTTCAAAGCCAAAATTGTGGAATTTCAAATTCAACTCATTCATAATTTCATCAGATGTCAAGCCATCTTTGAAAAATTGTTACGCAACTTTTTTTACAGAAACCCAGAAATATTCTGTGATAAAAAAATATAATTCCTTCATGGCCATCATCTGAAATTAATCAATTTTTAACTTTTTGTAATTATCCAATTTTCAAAATTTTAATCTAAACTCATACAATTTCGCGATCATTCAATTAAAAAGATAATTTTTTAAATTTTGAATGCTTTTAATTAGAAATCATACAAATTCAATTCATTTCTAATAATCCAAATGTCCAATTTTCAAAATTTTAAGCTGACATTTTTAAAATTTTAAGAGGTTTTGTTTTATGGCACAAATTCAATTCCTTTCAATTCCATTCGAAATATTGCCCTCCTTCCAAAATTAACATACTTAATCTAAAAAAATTTTATTGGGAACATTTTCAAGTCAAAGTCGTTCAATACATTTTTTTTTATTTTCTTTTACACTCAATATGACAGTTTATTAGCATACGTGAATCATTATTTTAATAATTTTGAATAAGAATCATTTAAATTAATTAAATTGATTTATTATTTTATTCAATTTAGTTTAATAATATGACTCAATCAAAATTTAGTTTGCAAGTCAAAATATATTGTACTTTCAAGGAAATAGTTTAATTGCCCGAAAAGATAAATTTTCAACAAAAAATTTAATTTTAAAAAATGAAAAATATTAGACTTTAATCACAAACAGTTTAATTTTCAGCAAGACAGTGGTATTTCCAAGTCCAAAACGAATTTTTTAGAAAGGGGTTGAATTTTCAACCAAACAAAGTTACTTGTCCACCATAAAATATGAATTCTTAATCTAAAAGGACGAATTATCCAGGAAGCAGTTAAATTTTCGAACAAAAAAGATGAATCAACAAAATAGTTGAATTTTTAATTTTCTACCAAAAAAAAATTAATTTCAACAAATTATAAGAATTTTCAACCAAACAGTTGCATTTCTTTCCAAAACGGTAAATTATTATCGAAGGTGATAAATTTTCGAACCAAAAAGCAGAATCTTCTACAGAACAATTGAATTTTTTACTAGAAAATATGGATTATCAACAAAATTTCGTTTTTAGCCCAACAGTTAAATTTTCAACTGAAAAAGACGAATTGTCAACAAAAGTGTTGAATTTGCAAACAAGAAATATTAAATTTAAAAAAAGTTAATTTAAAAAAAATAGTGGATTTTTCTACGAAAATAGATGAACTTTCCGGACAAAAGGATGGATCTTCTACAAAACAGTTGTATCTTCAACTCGAAAATATGAATTTTAAACAAAAAAGTTAGATTTCAACCAAACACGAGAATTCTCCCTTAAAATAATGAATCTTTGATAATAAAAAAATTAATTTTTAACAAAGTACTCGAATTGTCAACCAAATATTGGAATTTTCAAGTAGAAAATATCAATTTTCAATAAAACACATAGATTTTGAACCAAAAATGGAAAGTTACAATTTTAAGTTTAAAAATTAAATTTAAGCCCCCAAAAAAACCACAAAACACGTCAATTTTTATATAAAGAGATAAATTCTGGACTATGTTTCTAAATTTCCTTTCAAAATAACACATTTTATTTTCTTGAACCTTTTTTGCCTTTATCATAATGAAACAATGATTCAAAAATAAATACTTTTTCCCTTATATTAAAATCTATTAAAGAGGCCAATGATAAATTAATTTAAATTAATATTATGTTGTCACAGATTTCTAGGTCAAATATGAGGCTAAAGTCTGGATAAATAAAGTATTTTTTTAATTGATTGTAAAAAAATTAAATTTTTCATCTGAGCTCACTTCTGTAGCCTAATTTATCCAAAAAATTAGCAGACAGATTTTCAATGCTGTTACTGTCTTTCATCTTCAATAAATAATTATCCTAAGTATTTGGGTTTTTAAAATAGTCATTGAAATTGAATTTTTTTAATGAACTTCCTAAATGTTCAGAGGGACCTTCAACGTTTCTTTTTTAATTGATTTAAATTTGGTTATTAGAAATTGGTTGACGAATCATCAATTTGAGTTTCAATTACTTGTGAATCAAGGTAATTAATAAGATTATCAATTTCAGTGGGTGCGAATTTGAATAATTCAAGAACACTTTTTTCAACATCTTGTAAAACCAAATCTAAAACTACGAGAAATAAAGGCGAACCCATAGGACAAACCGATATTTTTTTATAGAAATTGATATTAAAAGGGAACACAGCACCATTAAAAACAGTTCTAGCGGCTATTGACAAATCATTTTTAGTCATTTTTGTTGAGTTAGGATTTAAATTAATGTTTCCTCAATGCAAACTAATGTGAGATCAAGCGGGATGCTATCAAGCATTGATACAGGATAAGGAAATTGATTGAAAAAATGATGATAAGGAAATTACTGAATAGATTTTAGATACATTGGTGCTTTTTAAAATATATTCAAATTCGTAACTATTTTCTATAAACAAAATAGAGTTTATAGAAACTGCTTTTAAAATATTTTAAAAATATTTAGAAACATTGTAAGTAGGAGAAACTGTAGAAACAATCATTCTGCAAGTTTTTGGATTGTGGCCATTTGGAAGGGCATACGCTGTTGCTGTAATACTATTATGAGTTTTTAAACGTTATTCACACTGATAATTAATTATTCATTTATTTTTCCATCCAATAACTGCATTATAGCATTTATTTTCAGTTGCTGGAACCATACCAGTTTGTATGTTTCATACAGAATATCATTCTTAAGAATGTTTTCAACTCTTTTATTATAGTTATCTCTCTTAGCTGCACCAGTTAAATTGCCCTTATAGGCTTTTGCAAAAATTAAATCTTCATATTCCTTTTCAAAATTTTCAACTAGCTCAACAGATTTTTTAAATTTTACTAGGCAGCTTACTTCTAGATTGAATTGAGAACACGGTACCATTAAAAACAGTTCTAGCGGCTATTGACAGATCATTTTTAGTCATTTTTGTTACGTTACTATTTAGTGTTTCTTCAATGCAATCTAAAGCAAGATCTAGTAGGATGCTATCAAGCATTGATACAACGTCTAAGGAAATTACTGAATGGGTTTTGGGTACATTGGTGTTTTTTAGAATATCTTCAAGTTCCCATATATTTTCTATAAACGAACTACAGTTTATAGAAACTGGTTTTTAAAAGATTTCAAAAATATTTAGAAACATTGTAATTAGGAGAAACCGTAGAGACAAGCATTCTGCTAGTTTTTGGATTGTGGATAATTGGGAGAGCCTAAGCTTTTGCTGCAATAGTATTCTGAGATTTTAAACGTTATGCACATTGATAATTAATTATTCTTTTGTTTTCCCATCTAATAACTACACTATTACATTTATTTTCAGTTGCTGGAATCATACCAGTTTGTATGTTTGATACAGAATATCATCCTTAAGAATGTATTCAACTGTTTTGTTATAGATATCTCTCTTAGCCGCAACAGTTAAATTAACCTTGTCGGCCTTTCCAAAAATTAAATCTTCATTTTCCTTTTGAAAATTTTCGACTAGCTCAACAGATCTTTCTAGGTTTTGTTAGGCAGCTTACTTTTAGATTGAATTGAAAACGCAGTACCATTAAAAACAGTTCTAGTAGCTATTGACAGATCATTTTTAGTCATTTTTGTTGAGTTACTATTCAGTGTTTCTTCAATGCAATCTAAAGCAAGATCTAGTAGGATGCCATCAAGCATTGATACAACGTCTAAGGAAATTACTGAATGGGTTTTAGGTACATTGGTGTTCTTTTAGAATATCTTCGAATTCCTAACTATTTTCTATTAACGAAATAGAGTTTATAGAAACTGGTTTTAAAATATTTTGAAAATATTTAGAGAAACTGTAAAAACAATCATTCTGCAAGTGTTTGGTTTGTGGACATTTGGGAGAGCATGAGCTTTTGCTGTAATACTATTCTGAGTTTTTGAACGTTATGCACATTGACAATTAATTATTCATTTATTTTCCCATCCAATAACTACATTATTACATTAATTTTTAGTTGCTGGAACCATACCAGTTTTAAGTCTTATACAGAATATCATTCTTAAGAATGCTTCTAACTGTTTTGTTATAGTTATCTCTTTTAGCTGCAACAGTTAAATTACCCTTGTCGGCCTTTGCAAAAATTAAATCTTCATTTTCCTTTTGAAAATTTTCAACTAGCTCAACAGATTTTTCTAGGTTTTATTAGGCAGCTTACTTTTAGATTGAATTGAGAACGCAGTACCATTAAAAACAGTTCTAGTGGCTATTGACAAATCATTTTTAGTCATTTTTGTTAAGTTAGGATTGAAATTAGTGTTTGTTCAATGCAATCTAAAGCAAGATCTAGTAGGATGATATCAAGCGTTGATATAATGTCTAAGAAAA
>CAKNXH010055134.1:0-15226 GCA_932178445.1 Andricus quercusramuli | reverse complement strand
TCAACAAGATTTGAGTTTTCAAACAAAACAGCTTTTTTAGTCAATAAAGAAAAAAAATTGCATTCCAAATGTCGAATTTTAGAGCAAGAAGCTTAATTTTCTACAAAAAAGGCCGATTTCTTAACAAATTACATAAATTTTTTAACCAAATAGTTGAATTTTCAAAATAAAAAAGATCTACTTTGAACAAAAAATGGAATCGCTACATTTTCATTTCAATAAACTAATTTTAAACTGAAAAAAAAAAAAATTTTCTACAAAATTATTTAATTTTTAAACCAAAAAAAGAAATTTTTCACAATACAGTTGAATTTTGAATTAAAAAATATAAGCTTTCAATACAAAAAATAATTTTCAATCAAAAATTGCAGTTTTCAGTTTAAAAAAATGAATTTTTAACAAAGTATTTTGAATTTCAACCAAAAGGACAGATTTTCAATAAAATAAATGTATTTTTACCCAAATAGTTACATTTTTAACCAAGTTTTTGCCCAAAAATATAACTTTTAAAAGAAATTCATGAACTTGCAACCAAATAGTTGAATTACCAACTAAAAAAGATCAATTTTCAAACACAAATGGAATATTTCAATTGTGAGTTTAAAAAAAAATTGATTTTCAACGTAAAAAAAGTTTAAAAAATAGTTAAATTTTCAAGCGAAGATTAAAAAAAAAAATTTAATTGCTCAAGTTAGAACATTTGAAATTGCAGTTGATGAATTTGGAACATTCCATTTTTTAAATTAGGTATTTAACTTTGTATATTTCAACTAAAATTGATAATCTTCTAATACTTTTATTCGTAAATAATTGATTTAAGTGCCATAATTGCTTTAATTATTATTAAATAATGGTTACAATTTCAAATATCGTATATTTAACCCGTTAACCACACACTTCCGAAAAATAACGTAAACCACACACATGGGTGTAGTGGACCCGATCACAAAGAACGTTAATAACTCTTTTATGTATGCATATAATGACTTCAAAATTTTTTGACATATAGTTAAAACATTGTTCAAGAGAGCTGCATAATAATTATTGTCAATTTTTAATTTTCTAAGAATCGAAAAAAATTGTCGAAAAAAAAATGAGGAAAAATGGATTTTTTTTTCAAAAATTCATAACTTTTTTACTTTTTAATATTTTTACTTACAATTTTAACTGGAAGCGTATTAAATACTATAGTTTATGATAAAAATAATTTTATAAGGGTTCCATGAAAAAAGATACATTTTTATTTTGAATTTTGCGCAGATGAACACCTGACTGCTACTAAACGTTTCGGTGGGATCCGGAAACTATGCAAGCCTACTCTAGTACCCTCAAACTATAACAAATAGCACTCACATTAGCGTTTGAACACGATCGTTAGACGGTACATCAACTCAAAGTTGGACCGGGTCTCCTGGACCCAGGGTGTGGTTAACGGGTTAAAGAGAAAAGGGAAAAACGGGGAACTTTTTTGGGATCGGGGAAAAAAGGGAAATTTTAAGAAAAAAGGGGAATCTAAGAAAAAAGGGGAAGACTGTGCACCCTGCAATTGTAATTGAAGAGGATGAGAATCAGGTACTCACCTCCATCACACTGTAGAATCGCACCACAAGTTTGAGGAGTGGACTTCTTTGGTTTGATAGGAAGGCGATCGGTGCGAGACTTATCATCGACCTCACTTTGGCGTTGTACTCTGGTTTCTCACTTGCCATCACGTAAAACGAGGTTGTTCCTTGGCTGTACCCGATGTAATGCAAACTGGATTGTTTCGTTTTCTCCAAAATGTAGTCTATCATCGCTGGAACGTCGTAGAGTGCTATCTCGTGAAAGCTGAAAGAAATTTAGATGAGATTATCAACAGCACAAGAATCACCGCGCAAAATGAGCTCAAAACAGGGGAAATAGGGTGGTTTTCTCACGAAAAAGGGGGAAATAGGGGAAAGATTAAATATTTTTCGGTAGGAAGTTAATCTTCTCAGTTGCAAATCCATATTTTTATTAATAATTCAATTATTTAGTTGGAAATTAATTAATCTTGTTAAAAATTCATATTTTTTGCTTTAAAATTTATCTTCTTGTTTGAAAAATTGTTGTTAATTTATCTTTTTCAGTTGACAATTCCATTATTTGGCTGGAAATTCATTTTATCACGCTGAAAATGGATTTTTTTAACTGAAATGTTAAATCTTCCTTTTTTAATTTTTAATTCATCTTTTTTTGTTGAAAATTAATTTTTATGTTGTTAAAAATCAGCCTTTATAAATAAAAAATATATATGTTACAATTTTTGTTCAAAATTGATTTAAAAGTATGTCATTGCAATGTTTTTAATATTTATTATCCTAGGTCGAAAAAGAAGCAGTTTTTGACTGCAAATCAAAATTGAACAATTGAGAAAGAATTTATCACGGTCATTGAAATTAAAAGATTCGAAGTCTTGAAAATGAAATTTTTTTATTTGAAGTTATAAAAACTGAATCGCAAATTAAAACATTCGAAGTGGATTACTCTGGAATTTTTAACGTTTCAAATTAAAGCTTTAAAAAATGTTGATTCAAACGATCAGTAATTTTCGCGTATAAAATGAAAGCTTTAAAAACTTTTCAATTTAAATTTTTAAAATTAAATTCCGTTAAACTGCAAAATTTCAATTTTGAACTTGTATGCATTGTACAGTTGAAATATTAAAAAAAATACATAAATCCACGCTATCATTGTCAATGCTGCAAATTGAAGGATGAATAAAAATGTATCAATTTTTAAAAAGATGTAATTTTAAGCAATTTTAAACTAGAAACATTTAATACAATAAAATTGGTCTTTTAATCTTTTTAAATATTTGCTTTGAAATTTTTTTAAAAGAAATAATTTAAAAATTTTCCAGGAATGTAATAATAGTTTTATTATCTTGTAATTCGAACTTTTCCAAATATTTTTGGAAAATCTTCAAAAGTAAACAAAAAAATACCTTAAAATCATCCAGATTTTTTCTTGAAAGTTTTGGAAGTCTTATTAAATATTCTTTTAAAATGAATTTCTCAAAGAGAAAAATTATTCTTAGTTTTTCTAAGAATTTTGATACATATTTTTTTATTTATTTGAAACCTTTAAAAATGCTCAAAAAGCTTATAAATTGTGTGTTCGACATCTTCAAAAATCTACATTGTGCTTAAAATTGTTTGGAATCTTTTCACGTTTCAAATTATTTTGGAATCTTTTCAAAACTTCTAAATATATTTTAAACTTACTCGATTATTTTCCACATCAATAATTGTTGAATTTTGATTTATTATTTAAATTTCCTTTTTAATTATTCTAAATATTCTCTTAAAAATAATTTTTCGAAATAAAAAATCATTTTAAATTTTCCCAGCAACATTCAGAAATTTTTGTTATTTTCTCAGAATCTTTAAAGATCAATAAAAGCCTACAAAATTTTATTTCAAAATCTTGAAAAAGCTGAATTTAGTTGGTTCTTTTCGACATCTTTTCTAGTTGTAAATTAAGTTTGGATCTTCTCAAAATTTCTCTGAAATACTAACGATTTAAGGCTTTCTATTTCAAATAATTCAGTTTAAAATTGTTTAGTTTTTAATATTTGATCTATTATTGCTCATTTTAAATTAAAAGTAAAATATTGCTAAAAATTCAACAACAAAAAACTGTCTTACTTCATTAAAAAATTTCAAATTAAATGGGTTAAAAATGGAATATTTGAGATTGAAACAATATTTGAATATGATTTGGAATTGAATAAGAGCGTTTAAGTTTTTAAATTAAGAATAGTTTATAAAATTTCAATCGGACGTTTACACTTGTTTAACTACTGTGACTTTCAAATTGGAAAATTGAATTGAAAAATATTTCGAAAAATAAAAAACTAAACTAAAATTTTTGAGGATTTCAAAATAAATTTTTTAAGTTTTTTATTTATCTCTAAAGATTTTGAGAGAATACAAAAAAATTATGGGAAAATTTACAAGGATTTTTTATTTCGAAAAATTAATTTAAAGAGAATATTTAAAAAGACTGAAAAGAAAATTTGAATAAGAAATAAGAATTGAACAATTATTGATTTGGAAAATAATGGAGTGAGTTTAAAATATATTTAGAAGTTTTGAAAAGATTCCAAAATAATTTGAAGATGTCGAACATAAAATTTAAAAGCTTTTTAAGCATTTTGAAAGTTATGAAATGAACAAAAAATTTGTATCAAAATTTCTAAAAAAACTAATAATAAGTTTTTTTTTAAGAATCCATTTAAAAAGAATATTCAATGAAATGTGAAACTTTTTCTGGTTTCAATCGTGTGTTTTGCACAAGCTTGAAACCCGAAAAAGCTTTAAATTTTAAATTTATTATAATCAATCCTCGTGAAAGCATTGCGTCTATTAATATTTAATAAGATTTTCAAAATTTTTTAAAAAGAATGTGAATGATTTTCAGGTAATTTTTTTACTTTTGCAAGATTTTCCACAAATGTTTGGGGAAGTTTGAGTGCCAAGATAATAAACTTATTATCAGATTCCTGAAAATTTTTTAAAATATTTTTTAAACAAATTTTTAAGCAAACATTTAAAAAGATTTCAGAACGAATTTTAATGTTTAAATTAATGTTTCCAACTTAAAATTGCTTAAAATGACATAATTTCGAAAATTTATACATTTTTTGTATTCATTACATTTTAAAATAATTTGTTATGATTTTTCAATGATTTCTGCCATTAAAGATTTATTTTCAAAAATTTGATGTACTTAGATCGTTGGAAATCCATTTACAGTGATATAAAAAAGTCAGAAAACAAATAAAATTAGTTAAATACAAACTTTTGATATGTTTAACATCGTTCTCATAAATATTTCTTTCCCAGATTTATCATTTCATCCTTATTATAATTAATACTTTCAATGTAAATGTAAAACTAAACTCTTCAGTAGAGCGAAGTAAAAATGCTAAAAATTAATCGAATCATTTGAGCTGAGGGATAACAATGTGGGTAGAGATCCAAAACAAGTAGAGACAAAATTTAGAAATCGCTTAATATCTTCTGTTCTCTTTCTTAAATTTACAATTTACAATTTTTTTTTTAATTAAAAAAAAAGTTGCCTCATTTAACATTTTTTGAAAATATACAAAATCATGTTTTTTGAATTTATTCGAACCTGAAAATGCGTCAGCTTGAACCAAAGAAACATGTTCTTATTTTTTATTCATGGGAAACATTTTTTTCGTGGGTTTTATAACGTTCCGAAATCGCAAAAAAGAAATAAAATCCTAAAAATCCTAACTCAAAAGAAAATTTTTTCCCAAAAAAGCAAAATAAAAAAATGCTTCTTTGGTTCAAGCTGAATAAATTTCAGGTTCGAAATATTCTACTTTTTTAGAAATGCGTGCTTATGACTCAATCCAAAAAAACATGTTTTTGCACATTTTCAAAAAAATTGTAACTGAGCAAAAAAATGATTTTTAAATTTCCCAATTTTGAATTTTCAACAAATAAGATAATTTTTGAACAAAATGGTTGAATTGTTGAATAATTAGGAACATCAGTTTTTAACCAAAAATCGATCAGTTATATTTTTGTCTCAAAAATTAAATTTCAATTTAAAAAACTGAATTTTCTCCCAAATTGTTGAATTTTGAAGCCTGAAAGAAGATTTTTCTAGAACGCAGTTGACTTTTCAACGCGAAAATATGAATTTTTAATTAAAAATTTACTTTTCCACAAAACATTGAAATTTCCAGATGAAAAACTTAGTTTTTAACAAACAAACAAAACTTCAACTAAAAGTAATGAATTTTTGACTAAAATTGAAATTTTAACAAATTAGTTAAAAATTCGACCAATTAGTTGAATTCTCTACCAAACTGTCAAATTTTCTACAAAACAGTTGAATCTTTAATTCGAAAAAAAAGAATTGTCAACAAGAGTTGAGTTTTCAACCAAAAAAGATTTTTTAGTCAATAAAGAAAAGAAATTGTATTCAAAACGTCGAATTTTGAAGCAAGAAGAGTAATTTTCTACAATAAAGGACAAATTTTCGACAAATTACATACATTTTTAACCAAATAGTTACATTTTTAAAACAAAAAAGATCAACTTTCAACCAAAAATGGAATTGCTACATTTTCATTTCCAGAAACTAATTTTCAAATGACGAAACCAATTTTCTACAAAATTATTGAATTTTTGAGCAAAAAAAAAGAACTTTCTACAATACAGTTGAATTTTAAATTCAAAACTATAAGCTTTCAATACAAAGAATAATTTTTAATCAAAAATTGCAATTTTCAGTTATAAAAAAATTAATTTTCAATTTAAAATATTCCATTTTTCACCCATTTAATTCGAAATTCGACAAAATAGTAGCATTTGCAAACCAACGCAATAAATTTTCAACAAAAAAAGTTCATTTTAATCCAAATAGTCGAATTTTCAACCCAAAAATATGAATTTTAAACAGAAAAGTTCATTTTCGGCCAAATATTCTAACTTCCTACAAAAAAAGTTGAACTTTCAACCAAGAAGATTAATTTTCTTTAAAAAAGACCAATTTTTAACTAAAGAGATGAATTTTTAACTAAAAATTTAGTAGTTGATATTTCAGCGCAAAAAGAATTTAATTTTCAATTAAAGACAATTCAAATAATCCAAAAAAGACTACTTTTCAACTAAATTGTTGAATTTTTTTTGAATTTTTAGCAATATTTTACTTTTTATTTAAAATGAGCAATTATAAATGAAATATTAAAAACTAAATAATTTTAAACTGAATTATTTGAATTAGAAAGCCTTGAATCATTAATATTTCAGAGTGTTAAATTAAAACTTTGTACGTTACAATTTTAATTGTTCTATTTGACAACATTTTAATATGTAATTGAAATTATTGAATTTTTATGCATAAATAACAATTGAACAACTATCAATTTGGAAAAAATTGGAGTTAGTTTAAGAGACATTATATTATTATTTATTTGGAAAATAATCGATTAAGTTTAAAATATATTTAGAAGTTTTGAAAAGATTCCAAAATGATCTGAAACGTGAAAAAATTTCAAAACATTTAAAAGACAATGCAGATTTTTAAAGATGTCGAACACAAAATTTATAAATGTCTCAAGCATTTTGAAAGGTTTTAAATGAATAAGAAATTTGTATCGAAATTTCTAGAAAAACTAACAATAATTTTTTTGTTGGAAAAATTAATTTAAAAAGAATATTTAATAAGATTTCCAAAAATTTTGAAAAAATAATCTGGATGATTTTAATTTAATTTTTGTACTTTTGTAAGATTTTCCAAATTTGTTTGGAAAGTTCGAGTTCCAAGATAATAAAATTATTATTAGATTCCTGGAAATTTTTTTAAATATTTTTTTAAAACAAATTCTTAAGAAAACATTTAAAAAGGTTTCACAATAAATTTTAATGCACAAATTAATGTTTCTAGCTTAAAATTGCATAAAATTACATAATTTGGAAAATTTATACATTTTTTTATTCATACCTCAATTGATCCCTGGCGGAAAAAATGTTTACAAGAAAGTACAACATTTCTACAACTGTCATTTTTTGCTAAAATATGCACTTTTTTGTAAAAAATGTAAAAAATGTAACAAAAAATACAGTTAAATACAAACAGCTAATTTTTTCTTATATTTTCTTGTAGAAAAGTAAAAAAGTTGACAATAAAGTACAAGTTTTTACAATTGAAAAATTTGTATAATTTTTAATTAATATTTTTTTCAATTCTTTGTAAAAATCTACAAGGTATTACAGAAAAATATAGAATTTTACATTTTTTTAATTTGGTTGCTTGTCGTCATAAAAACACTTAATTTTCCCTTGGTGGAAAAAATCCGAAAAATTGTTTGGAAAATCTTGCCAAAGTAAAAAAAATTACCTTACAATCATCTAGATTCTTTTTTTTAAATTTTGGAAAGCTTATTAAATATTCTTTTAATATTGATTAAAAAAAAATATTATTAGTTTTTCTAGAAATTTTGATACTTCTTTTTTTTTTATTTATTTAAAACCTTTTCAAAAATTCCAAATATATTTTTAAATTACTCGATTATTTTTCGAATCAATAATTGCTCAATTGTTATTTATTATTTAAAACCTTTGAAAATATTTTAAAGTACGCACTTTCAACAAAACAGTTCAATTGTTGACAAAATTAGTTACATTTTCAAAGAAATATTAAAATTTTTAACAAAATAGTTGATTTTTCAACATATTGTTGAATTTAAAAAAAAGCAGATTAAACCTCAACCAAAAACAGTTGAATTTTATACAAAAAATATGAATTTCTAATCCAAAAAGAAAAATTGTCAACATAACAATTGAATTTTCGACCAAATTAATTAAATTTTTAACAAAATAATTGAATTTCCAACCAATTAGTTGAATTATCAATAAAAAAATTAAATGTTCAACAAAATAGTTGAATATTCAAACAAATAATTTAATTTTTCTAGCATAGAGTGAAACTTTTGACCTAACTGTTGATTTTTGAACCAAATGATCGAATTTTCGAACAAAAAAGATTAAACTTCTACCAAAAACACTTACATTTTCAATCAAATTACTGAATTTTTTAGATGACAGTTGAATTTTCAACAAAAAAAAAGAAGATTGATTTCCAATCCATCAGGAGAAATTTTCGAAAAAAAGGGTTGAATTTTCGACCAAATACTTTGAATTTTCAACAAAATAATTAAATTTTCAACAAAATAGTAGATTTTTTAAAAAATTGTAGAATCTTCAAACTACCAAGAAGAATTTTTCAACAAATAGTCGAATTTTCAAAAAAAAAAAAAAAAAGATTAAACTTAAACCAAAAGCAGTTGCATTTTCAACCAAATATAAGGATTTTTTGGCCGACAGTTAATTTTTCTACAAAATAATGGAATTTTTAACCAAATTGTTGAATTTTCAACCTAAACAGAAGAATTTTTTAACCATATTAGTTAAATTTTCAACGTAATATTAAATATTTTAACAAAATAGTTGATTTTTGAACAAATTTTTAATTAAAAAAAAGCAGATTAAACTTCAACCAAAAATAGTTGAATTTTCTACAAAAAAAAAAAATGAATTTCTAATCCAAAAGGAAAAATTTTCAACATAACAGTTGAATTTTCGACCAAATTAATTACATTTTTAACAAAATAATTGAATTCCCAACAAGTTAGTTAAATTTTTAACAAATTAGTTGAATTATCAACAAAATAGTTGAATTGCTAACCAAAAAAGGTTGAATATTCAACAAAAAAGATAAATTTCTAATCCAAAAGGAAAATTTTCAACATAGCAGTAGAATTTTCAACCAAATCAGTTGAATTTTCAATAAAATAAATTAAAATTTCCAACAAATTAGTTAAATTTTCAACAAAATAATTGAATTTATAACAAATTGTGGAATTTGAAACCTAAAAAGAAGAAATTTCCACCCAATGGTCGAATTTGCAACAGAAGAATTTAATTTTCCAAAAATATTTGAATTTTAAACCAAATAATTTCATTTATAACAAGAAAGATGAAATTCCTATCAAAAGAGATGCATTTTAACACAAAAAGACCAATTTTCAACCAACAAGATTGATTTTCTACCAAAAAAAGAAAACTTTCGACAAAATACATGAATTTTCAAACAATTGAATTAAAAAATAAAATAAATTTCCAATAAAAAAATTATTTTTTAAAAGAAAAAAAAAACGTAATTTTCAACAAAATAGTCAAATTTTTAAACAAAGAGATGAATTTTTAACTGAAATTAGGAATTTGTTAACAAAAAAGGCGAATTTTCAATACATATATATTTTTCAGTCAAGAAAGAAAAAAAAACTCACTCAAATTAGTAGAAGTTTCAAGCCAAAAGAAGAATTTTCTGTAAAACAGTCACATTTTTAACTAAAAAATATGAATTTTCAAGAAAAAAGTTCATTTTCAACTAAAATGATGAACATTCAACACAGAAAAATGATTTTGTAACTAAGAGATTAAACCCTGAACCAAATAGTTTAACTTTCAACAAAAAAAGATGAATTTTCAATGAATAACGCAAAAGTAGATGTTGGCACCAAAAATAGATATTAATTTTATATCAAAAACAGTTGAATTCAATTCAAAAGACGTATTTTTAAATGACAAAATATGAATTTTTTGCCAAAATAGATGAATTTTTAACCACGAAGACAATTATTCAACAGAACAGTTAAATTTCAAAGCAATAAGGATGACTTTTTAATAAAATTGTTGAATTTTCACCAAATTTGGTATAAAATTCAGATAACTGGCACAAAATTAAACTGTTTTGTGGAAAATTCGTTTTTTTATTGAAAATTAATTCTCATAAATGAAAATTTAAGTAACTAAAACTTAAATTCATTTTAAGAAATTTAGAAAGAAAAAAATATGAACTAAAAATTAATCAAAATAAAATTTGGACTAACAGCAGATTCATTGATCAAAGTATTTATCTAAAAATTTATGTAATTTGTTAAAAATTCGTCTTTTATGATAGAAAATTAATCCTCTTGGTTGAAAATTCATGCATTTTTTCTAAATTCTTCTTTCCTTGTAGAAAATTTATCTTCTTGGTATAAAATTTAACTATTTGGTTAAAAATTTATGTATTTTGTTTGACAATTCTTTTTGGTTGAAAATTGAACTACTTGATGGAACAATCGACTGTTTTGATGAAAGCTCTTTGGCTTAAAAATTAAACAATTTTTATTTTACAAAATTTCTTCTTTGAATGAAAAATCTTTCCAGGTTGAAAATACGTATTCTCGATTTAAAAATAGTCTCTTTTTTAGGGTTTCCCTAACCTACGGCTAACCTGAAATTTATAGATTTGAAATTTTTTTTACCTGAAGTCCCAAAATTCTCTGTCCTTGACGGTCCATTTTTTGTGGCATTGGGAATAAGTATTCCCCCTTACGTTTCCCAACCAAACATCGTAGCCTTGATCGACAAGAAGGTACGCTGTAAACAAATTTTGATAAAACATGTTTATATTATTTATATTATTATGAATATTAATAACAGTATAGTGTGCACCAAGAAGGGGAATGAGTCGAAAAATTGCACTTTATCGCCCTAGGACGGTAAAAATTGGTAAAAAAAATTGAACTCTTCAAGCTGAACAATTTTTTATTTGAAGTAACCGGAACTCGACTTCAAATTAAAGCAATCAAAGTAGAACTCTATTGAATTTTAAACTTTTAAAATTGAAGCTTGACCATTTTTTGAATTCAAATATTCAATAATTTAGACGTATAAAATAGAAGCTTTTAATCCTTTTCAAATGAACAATTTTAAATCAAATTCGGTTAAAATGTAAAATTAAAATCCACGCTATGATATAAAATTGCTCTAAATTGAAGAATGAATCAATAAATTTGGTAATGTTTAAAATGATATCATTCGAAGTTCGATTTATAAATGAACAGTCAAATATTGCTAAATATTCAAAAATGTTCGTTTTTTTAATTACATTTTTTTAAATTGTTTTGGTTAAAAATTAAATATTTTAGACTGAAACAGTATTTGAATAAGATTTGAAATTAAATAAAAGTGGTTAATTATGAAACTATGGAATATGGCATCATTTTGCAGAAAAAATCCTGAATTTGGAAAATACCGGAAATATAATTAACGAAATAAAATATTTCCGAAAAATGAAAATTTAGGAAATTTCAAATTACCAAAAAAAATAAAACTAGCGAAAACGTTTATCATCAAAATTGAAATAGTCCGAAAGGAAAAGGAAAAAATTCAAAAATCTTAAATTCCCTAAATTAGAAAATTAACGAAATATTTTGAAACATGAAATTTCAAGTTCCCGAAAAAGTAAAAAATCGAACAAATAAAAACTATTAAACATTTTGTCTATTTATTCGGAAATTTTCAAATTTCGGTAATATTTAATTTCTGAATTTTTCTAGTTTCATTAACTTTCGGAATATTTAAACTTCGCTAATAAACATTTTCGGTGGTTTTATTTTTTTCATCAATTCGAAATTTTGGAAATTAGTATTTTCGGGAAATTTTCAACAAAAAAGATAGCTTTTCAACAAAATAAATATATTTTCACCCAAATAGTTACATTTTTTAACCAATTTCCTGCCAAAAAATATAAATTTTTAACGAAATTCATGAACTTGCAACCAAATAGTTGAATTTCCGACTTAAAAACATCAATTTTCGAACACAAATGGATTCAATTGTGAGTTAAAAAAAATTAATTTTTAACGAGAAAAAGTCGGATTACTCTGGATTAAATAAAATTATGGTGGATTACTCTGCATAAATTAGACTTACGCGAATTTTTAACTAAAATGGTTTATTTTTTAACAAAATTGTTAAATTTTAAACAAAATAGTGAATTTTTTAACCAAAAACATTAATTTTCTATCGAAAAAGATGAATGTTTAGAAAAATACATAAATTTCCAACTAAAAAAGATACATTTTTAGCCAAATAGTTGAATCTCCTAATAAAAAATATCAATCTATCACCAAAAATAAAATGGTTAAATTTTCAGTTCAAAAATAAATATTTACCCAAAAAGCAATAATTTTTCAATAAAATAGTTAAATTTTTAAACAAAATGATGAATTTTCAACTAAAATATTGAATTTTTAACAATACTGTGGAATTTTCTACAAAGTAGATTAATTTTTATCCAAAAGAGATGAATTCTCAATAAAAAATGTAATGCATAATTGATATTTCAGCTCAATCAAATTTTAATTTTAAACAAAAACCCAGTTCAAGTCAACCAAAAAGACGAATTTTCAACGAAACGTTTTAACTTTTCAAACAAAAAAGACACTTTTTAACAAAATTATTTTTTGTGGAAAAAAAGTCAATGGTCAAACAAATCCTTGAGTTTTCTAATAAACTAGTTGAGTTTTTAACCCAAAAGACGAATTTTTAACAAACGAAAAAAAAGGCTTTTTCACAAAATTGTTGAATTTTCTTCAAATTAGAATATGTTTTAACCAAAGAATCGAATTTTCCACCAAAAAAATACTATTTTAACCGAAAAAATGAGTTTTCTACAAAGTAGATTAATTTTCAACAAAATAATTGAATTTTTAACCAAAAATATAAATTTTCAGCCGAGAAGATTAATTTTCTACCAAAAAAGACGAATTTAAAAATAACACATGAATTTTTAACCAAGTAGTTGAATTTTCAAATAAAAAATATAAATTTTCTACCAAAATGAAGCACTTACATTTTCATTGTAAAAATAATAATTTTCTTAAAAAAAAATATCAAATAGTCAGCCAAATAGTGCAATTGTTAATCAAGGAGGTGAATTTTCAACTACATAAAATGTAGAATCTTCGACTGGAATATTTAAATCCACATTTTAAAAATGAACTTTCAACCAAAAAGCAACGAATTTTTAATCAAATAATTACAATTTCAACCAAAAAGAGGAATTTTTAACTAAAAGTAAAAAAAAAATAATTTTTAACAAGTAGTTCGAATATCAACTAAGTAGTTGAATTTTCAACCAAAAAGATTAATTTTCTGCCAAAAACGACACATTTTTAACGAAATAGATGAATTTTCAACCCACTAGTTGAATTTTCAGTGAATGAAGTTAATTATCAACTAATGAAAACGAATTGTCATCAAAATAGTTCAATTTTCAACCAAATTATTTTCAACTGAAATCAAGATGATTTTTCGAACAAAAATGAAGAATCTTCAACTTGAATCCTTAAATTTTCAATTCAAAAAGAAATAATTTTCAATAAAAAAAAAAAAAAAATTTCAATAATATGGTTAAATTTTGAAGCAAATAAATAAATTATACGATCAAATTAGTTAAATTTTCAATCCAAAAAGATGAATTTTCAACAGAACGATTGAATTTTCCAAGAAAAAATTACTTTTTCACAAAATTCTTGAATTTCCTACAAAAGAGATTAATTTGTCATCTTTTCAAATTTTTGTAAAATATTTGAAATCTTTGAAAACTTTGAAATCCTTGAAACCTTTGAAATTTTTTGAAATATTTAGAAATTTTTATGGAATCTTTGAAATATTTGTGAAAGCTTTCTTTAATCTTTGTTTGTGCCATCTTTCGTATTCGTTTGAAGTCATCGAAATTTTTGAAATCGTTTAAAATCTTTGAAATGTTTTGAAACCTTTAGAATTCTTGTATTATTTTTATATCTTTATGAAATTTCTATGAAATCTTTTGTATTCATTAAAAATCATAACAATATTTTCAATCTGTATGAAACTTTTATGAAATCTGAAAAATCTAGTTCACTATAACCTTTAAAACCTTTGAAATCTTTTGAAAGTTTTAAAATTTTTGGAAATGTTCGATATCTTTGTGGAATCTTTGAAATCTGGTGTATATGCCTTTTTTAAATCTACGAAATCCTTGCAATCTTTCTGAAATGTTAGAAGTCTTTGAGAATTTGTTGTGACATTTTTTTAAATCTTTATCAAATCTTTTTAAATATTTGTGAAATTTGTCTCACATCTTTGTTTGTGAAATCTTTTTTATTCGTTGAAATCAGTGAATTAATAGTGAAACCTTTTCAAATCTTCTAAAATGTTCTTAAACCTTTTGAAATCATTTCAAATCTTGGAAATATTTTAAAATCTTAGAAATCTGGTGCACTGTAAAGGTTTTCAAATCTTTGAAATCCTTTAAATCTTTGTAAAATGTTCAAAATCCTTTTAAATATTCTAAAATCTTTGAAATATTTTGAAACCTTTTGAAACTGAATTAAAATCGAAATTTTCAACTAATAATTTTTATAATTTGTAAGTTGAATGTCACAAAAAATGTATACTTGCAACATTCTATATTAGCGGAGACGAAATTAAAAACATAGAATTATTCACAATATCAGGGTGGCGATTCGGCGGACGATTTCAAATTTCCGGTCATTTCCCGGTCAAGTTTTTCCATTTTTCTGTCAACTAAAAGTAACATATTCATATTTTCAGAATAAACGCAAATATTTATTTTAATTTATGACGTTCATTCTAAACATCCTTTAACACAACAACAGAGAACAGAGAAAAGAATACTTAAAATTTTCACTAAAAAATATTCATTTATTACAAAAAATGGAATAGTTAAACTTTCAGTAGAAAAAATTAATTTTCAACAAAAAAAAAACGAGTTTTCAACAAAATAGTTCAACTTTTAACCAGAGTGATGAATTTTCAAATAA
>CAKNXH010055131.1:0-23113 GCA_932178445.1 Andricus quercusramuli | reverse complement strand
GTGGTCGAGAGTAGCGGGAGTAGGAATCAGATTGCACCCTCTTGAGAAGCCTGCAAAACAGGTGTCCGAGAGCGGCTGGGGGTAGGTCCCAACCACCGGTGGCGAGGGGTTGGCGCCATAGTGCGGTAAAGGGGGACGGGTAAAGTGGAGGGGGTAGTCTGTCCATAGTGGCCCGGTACTACTGTCACCCCCATCACTTGGAGAGGGGTGGTTCTTGTGGTCTATGAATTTTTCGATTGAGTACTATTAGGTAGGTGAACTTATTCCCAGAATTTGAAGAAAATCGAAGAGCATGACTTTCAAAGTTGGGGCAGGTGAGAAATAATGCCCCATATGTCAAAAAATATTTTCAGGACAATTAAGGAACAGTGGTACAGAGTAAAATTCTCGTGTAACAGTGACGTAACAAATATGTAACTGTGTCACGATGTAAATTTGTTCTGTAATGGATCCGTAACAATTTCGTAACGGATTTGTCACAATTTTTGTAACAATTCCATGGCAGTCTTATAAGAATATGCGACCGTTACGTAATAAAAATTGAACTCAAATACGTAACTAGTACATCATGCACAAAAAAAATAAATCTCACAGAATTATATCATTTATCTTAACTACACATATGAAAAATCATATAAGTACATGATTCTTATAAGACATTATATAATTATATTGTAAACTGAAATAAAAACAAATCAGGTTATAGAAGAATCAAGAATCTGGCTGGAATCGAACACGGGTTTCCGCGGCAGCACGGCGATATCCCACTCTGGTCAAACGAGTTATGAGAATGGGCATATCATCGTCTATGTGAAGTAAATGCTAGGAAATTCATTAATCGTAATTAATAGATTCACTGATTATTAATTATTATGGCGGTTATGACTTTCACATTCTAACGACTGGCATATTTTACGTACTCAAACTAAAATATACCTAATTTGACGATAAAAAGTAATACAATGGTGCGTCTACTACATTGAAAATAGACGGCTCGTAAGATAGAATCGTGAAATTGAGATTTTCATCTGAAATTTCTTAATTTTGAAACTGTTTATAATAATTTTATTGACACATTATAGATGTTTCAATTTTAACCCTTGAAATTGTAGACCATCTAATTATATAAATTTTAATATTAAATTATTAGGTTTGAAAGAATATACGATATACCAGTTACTGGACTCTTGAGTCTTCATTGAGATTATATAAAGACATTGAAGTAAATCTATAGATAGATATAAGGGTGTTTGTGAGAAAAATAAGTTTCTGCGGGTTGTTTCCAACTGATGCGATATTTGTTTTTTTTTTGTAATTATACATAATAGCCCTTGGATACTAATGGGCCCGAGTGGGGAGCTTTACGTGATGATTTTATGAGGCCCTTCACTTTGGTGATCGCTTGAGAGATTGATCAGCAACCTGAGGACTTCTCCTTAGAGGCCCGGGGATCGATCCCTGAGCCGGTACCTATTAAAATCTCTTCTATGTACCTTTACCGAGGTTCTGATGGTTCGGATCTCACCTTGAGCTGTAGGTCCCCTCATCATGCACTTGACTGCAGCCTAGCCCGTGAATGATGGGGTAAAAAGCAGACTTTGGCCAATATATATATATATATATATGTATGTATATATTTATGTATCCATCTGTGCCGTCTGCGCCGTGAGGTCATCCGCGGTTAGAGACCGGACTCTAAGGAACAGTGTTGTACGAAGTCTCTTGCGTAAATTTCCCGCTCTTGCTTGCCTTCTGGGTAGAAAGAGCAGGAGTGGATGATGTATATGTTCCAGTTGCGTCGGGATTGGTTGCTTTAAGGAAGCATGGTCGTAGCTTCCGGGGCCTACAACTTCTCATATATAATAATAATAATAAGATGTCTTCTGGCTAGATAAACGTGCTCAACACGTGAGAATAATAGACAGAAGCATTCCCCTTAATAACAACATTAGGTTTCGATATACTGAGAAGATCCATAAATATTCTGAGCTGAAGCAGCAGATCCTGACCGTGTGGAGGGTGAACAAGGTCACCATGCACCCGGTCGTGATCTCCTCCACTGGCAACGTTCGTGCGAGGTACGTACAAATCTTGGAAGAAATGGGAGCTCGAAATTCGCTACATTTAATTCAGCAGGCAGTCTTGCTGAACACGTGCCACATCGCCCGGAGTTTTCTGGGAGTGAACAATGATAGCTGTTCAAATCGCCTTCTGGGGCCATTCCGCGTACACGACCGATGACTGTGATAAACACATTTTTAATTTTAAACTTTTACTTTTTGATTTCCAATTTTTGACCATTTTCGTATATGTGTATGTCCGGGTGCATGTGTGAAGTTGTTTTTGTCTCTCCTCGTTTAAAGTAAATAAAGCTAATATTTTGAATCGTTGGTCTCAGTCGTTGGCACGGGAACTACCGTTGGTAAGAAAGATGGATCCCTATAAATGGGCACTCCAGAATGAATTTTGGATCCCTATAGGGTTCTTAAGGATGAATGTTTAGATCCCTATAAACGGGCTCTCCAGTATGAACGTTAGATCCCTATAAACGGGCACTCCCGAATGAATGTTGGAACCCTATAAACGGGCTCGCCTGTGCGATTGTGGGATCCCTATAGACGGACTCTCCAGTTTATATAGTCGCGAATTATGACGCATACGCAAGCAGAATATAGAGTTCTAAAACAAAGACTGATACCAACAAATCTACTAATGACTTGCCGCGTTTCGCGACCATGTTTAATGGCGAAGTACCAGGTCATGAGTATCTGTGGGATGAATGGTGGGCCCATTTATATGTATGTATACCATTAAGCCACTTTCCTTTCGGGGTAGGCGTGACAAGTGTGAGCTCACCACACCCACGATGAGCCAACAGCACGCAGTATTCTCGAACGGTCACCCATCCCAGTACTAACCGCGCCCAACACTGCTTAACTTCAGTGATCTAACGAGTACTGGTGTTTTCAGCGTGGCATGGCCGTTGGCCATATAATAATAGTATAATAGTATAATAGTATGTAATGTAATAATAATAATAATATATATATATATATACATATATACATATTTTCTATAGAACTTAGAGGTCCGGGGTTCGATTCCGGAGCCGGTACCTCTTGAAATTTTTCCATGTACCTTTACCGTGGTTCTGGTGGTTCGGATCCCTCCTTAAGCTGCAGGTCCCCCCATCATGCACTTGACTGAAACCCAGTCCGTGAATGATGGGGTAAAAACCAGGCTTTGCCTAATATGTCAATGCACGCGCTCTTATCAGATAACTTAATTGCATTATAATAATGCGTCCGTGACTGACAATATATGCTGGGACAGCTTCGTGCATACTATTCAAACAAAATTTGAAAACTTACAACTCTAAGCAAAAATGCCTTCGACATATTGGGCTGGAACCATCTTAAGACAGAGATATTAACTTATAATGCGCTGGTGGCTCGTACCAGAAAAAAATTAGCCTCGGTGGCTCAGTTGGTTAGACGCTCGGACTCCACCTTAGAGGTCCGGGGTTCTATCCCTGAGGCGGTACCTCTTGAAATTTTTCTAGGTACTTTTACCGAGGCTCTCGTGGTTCGAATCCCACCTTAAGCTGTAGGTCCCCCCATCATGCACTTGACTGCAACCCAGTCCGTGAATGATGGGGTAAAAACCAGGCTTTGCCCAATATGCCAAGGCACACGCTCTTGTCAGATTACTTGATTGCATTATAATAATGCGTCCATGACTGATAATATATACCGGGACAGCATTGGAACTAGCGTTTGTAAGAAAGATGGATCCCTATAAAGGAGGAATGTTTGGATCCCTGCAAACGGGCTCTCGAGTATGATTGTAGGATACCTATAGAGGGGCTCTCCAGTGTATATAGTCGCAAATTATGACGAATGCGCGAGCAGAATATAGAGTTCCGAAAGAACGACTGACACCAACAAATCTACTAATCACTTGCCGCGTTTCGCGACCGTGTTTAGTAGCGAAGTACCAGGTCGTGAGTACCTGTGGGATGGATGTTGGGCCCATTTAAATAATAATAATGATGATAATAATAATGCACAATAATGCATAACATTAAAAAAAAAAAAATACAAAAATCCAACTCTAACCAAAAATGCCTTCGACATACCGGGCTGTAACCATGTTAAGCCTGAGATATTAATTTATGATAATAATTATTTAAAAGATATTATTAATTGATTATTTAATCTTCATCCATTAATTAATAATTATATGAATAATTAATTAATTACGAAATGATTGTTAATCAATTATTATTATTATTTAATTGAGTATTGATTAATTAATTATTAATTATTCAATTAATAATTAATCAATTACTCAATTATGAATTATTAAAAGGAAGCCTCGGTGGCTCAGTTGGTTAGACTTCACTTCAGAGATCCGGGTTTCCATCCCTGAGCCGTTACCTCTTGAAATATTTCTACGTACCTTTACCGAGGTTCTGGTGGTTCGGATCCCACCTCATCCCGAAGGTCCTCTCATCATGTACTTGAATGCAACCCAGTCCGTGAACGATGAAGTAAACACCAGGCTTTGCCCAATATGTCAAGGCACACGCTCTCATCAGATCACTTGATTGCATTATAATAATGATTCTGTTACTGATAATATATACCGGGACAGCCCCTTGTGAAATATTCAAGAAATAATATATAAAAATGCCTGAGACATTAATCATTAATAACATTATTAATTAATAATTCATTTTTTAGCCATAGGAATGTGGCGGCCCTGTCGCCCGAGAGCTCCGGCTCTTGTAGTCAGCCTTGTTGCTTTGGGCTAACTTCCCAATGCGATGAATTATGCGGTTACGACACCACTATCGCGCAGTGTCACCCATAATAGGCCTCTCTCGGATGGAGGCCATGGTTGAGTTGGGAGTGGCAATAGGACCGAACCGAGGCAACGACCAGGCAATGGCCCGGGACAAACGCGAGAACATCGATTTAAATGGTCGGACCAATTCAGGACGGACATCCTTACCTATTGGCAAAGAAGCTCACCGGCGCAAAGAGGATTCATGCAAAGGTTACATGACCGTTGGGTCAATATGCACCCGGAATATGCTCATAAAACGCCTCAGTATTTAAGAGATCAGGTATACTTTTTGCGAGAAAACGGATATGAAGCTCTTTATTAACAAGAAAAAGATCAACATCCTCCAAGATGATCCAAGATCCAAGATGAGAAGTAGAAGATCTATCCACTAAAAAGTCTTCCACGGGATGGACAAATTAGCTGAAGCTAATACGGCTCACCCCGATTTGCTTGCCGAAAATGTTAACGTCTGGAACCTGAACTGTGTAGTTTACGAGAAGGCGGTTTGCCTGCTTTGCGACAACAGAAGTAACGATACTTCAGTACGTCTGAGTAAGACTCGCGAGCGTATTGCACAGCTTCGATTAAAAATTGAAACGGTGATACGGCATGCATCAAATATTCAGTGCATGATTAGCTACATAACATCAAATAAAACATTCACTCCAAAAGTTAGGGCACTTGCTCGAAACTTTAGGAAAGCAAATCACACGCTGAACAAGTGTAAACTGTTGACCATCAAGCAGCACTGAACGCAAAAAATAAGATATCTTTTAACAGTGAAACAGCGCCTTGAACGGCGAGTAAAGTGGATTCAGGGAAATTCCACCTTTTCTACTCCTCCTTCTCATCTTTTCAATCAAACGTCAAGTGTCGTTAAAAATCCGCCTAGTTGAGAAGAGATTCAAGTCTTCTGGGAGCAAATATAACAAATATAACAACTTTTGGTGGAAGAATTTCACTTCTACGCAACAGCATCTAGCTCGTATATTTACTACTTTCTTAAACAGAGAACAACCCGTCCCGCAGTGACTAGTGGAAGGACGCACGGTATTGACCCCTAAGACCGGACATTTTTCAAGTCCAAAGAACTACAGGCCCATAGCTTTTTCAAACGCCAGCTACAAGCTTTTCACTGGCATCCTCGGAGAGAGGATATTAACATCTATCGAGCCGGTATGGAGTGCAATAGTTGAACAACGTGGATGCAAGAGAGGGCTGGCAGGTTGCAGCTGTAGGGAGAACCTGTCATTAGACAGGTGTGCTACCCAGGACTCGATCAAGTATCGACGCAATCTGTCCATGGCTTGGATTGACTATCGTAAGGCATTCGAAAACACGAACCATGTGCTACTTATTAAGCTCCTTGAGTGCATGGACGTCCAAGGAGACTCTCTAGGTCTGATACTTTTCTGCATCTCCCTCTTGCCTCTATCTATCGTGCTCCGAGGCAAAAGCTCTGGATACCTGTGTGGGCTGCCGAACAGAAGAGAATGTACAGTCAACCACCTTTTATACATAGACGACCCAAACTCTTTGCTCTCTCGAAAAAGGACCTTAAAATCCATGTGGAGGCTGTAAATAGGTACTATCAAGCGATTGGCATGAGCTTCGGACTGGACAAGTGTGCCTGCGTCCACCTACCTATTAGCTACATCATCGCGTGACGATCAGGATGTTGAACTCATAAGCGGAAATACCATTCAACATTTTGGTATTGGAGAAACATATATATAACTGGGAATACCGCAAGCGGAAACCCAGAATGTAAGTGTGTTAAAAACGGCTCGTGGAAAATGGTGTCGCCAAATTCTCAGAAAAATTTGGGCTTCCGAATTATTTGGAAAGAATAAGATCCAGGCGACCAATATGCTGGCCCTTCCTATGCTGCCCTACACATTTGGTGCAGTAAAATGGAACGTCGCTGGGTTGGAGCAGCTTGACCGAAGAACACGCAAGATGTCCTGGCTACAGCCTGCTCAGTTCTGAACAGCACAGATTCTCTTATGTGACTCGTGCATCAACATAAAGTCGTCAATGCTGCAGCGTTTCTATACCGTGCCGCAGACTGGAGCGCAGAGGAGCTTGACCTCCCATTTGATTCCAGCGACGCTACACATGACCTAGCATCATTAACACCGTTAGTGCTCAAAATTCGTGAACAGAAAGCAGAACATACGCTTTTACTAAGAGAACATGCTGATAAGCCCCTTCATGGTAAATTCTACGGCATCATACGTAGGGAAGAGCTCTCGGTGGGTCTGTTCAACATATTTTTCAAGTCTGCTGGATTGAGATCGGAGACTGAGGGATTTCCTTTCGCCTGTCAAGACGACGTTATAGACACCGTAGTTTACCGCGAGCGCATAATGAATGTACCTGTAGGCGATACCAACTGCCGAGCGTGCAAGCAAGAGCAAGAACTTGGACATGTTCTCATTGGGTGCTCAGAATATGCACGCTACGGGTACATAGAGTATCAGTGCTACGAAGGGTGACGGACAACTTTGCACGTAGCAACTTTGCACGTCGATGTCCGGACGGACAACTGTGCACGTCCAAGACCACAGGAGCCCATCTGCGCACGTCGAAATTTCGACGTGTTCAGTTGTCATTTTGACAACTGTGCACGTGCACAGATGTAACGTGCCAAACTGTGCACGTGCACAGATGTCACTTTCCCAACTGTGCACGTGCACAGATGTACCTTTCCCAACTGTGCACGTGCACAGAAGTCACTTGCCCAACTGTGCACGTTTATGTCCTTACGTAAGGGTTGTACTTAAGTAATTCAGAGAGTTCGAAGAATTCAGAGAATTTCTTGCATTCAGAGAATTCAAGGGATTCGGAGAATTCAAGGTATTCAGCAAATTGAAGGCATTGAGCGAATCCAAGAAATTCAACAAACTCAAGGAATTCAGAAAATTGAAAGAATTCGAGAAATTCTCAGAATTCAAGTGATTCAAAGAATTCAAAGGATTCAAGGAATTTAGAAAATTCAAGGTATTCAGAGAATTCAAAGGATTCAGAGAAAGCAAGGCATTCAGCAAATTGAAGGCATTAAGCTAATTCAAAGAATTCAGCGAACTCAAGGAAATCAGAGAATTCGAAAAATTCAACAAAAAATAATAGAATTCAGGGAATGAAGAGAATTTAGGAAATTCAGAGAATTCAGGTTATTCAGATAATTCAGGAAATTGCGAGAATTCAAGGAATTGAGAGAATTCTGGACATTCAGCAAATTTGAAGGCATTCCGCGAATTCTAGAAATTCAGCGAATTCAAGGAATTCAACGAATTTAACAAATTCAAGAAATTCAGAGAATTCAACAAATTTAACGAATTCAAGGAATTCAGAGAAAGTAAGGCATTTAGCAAATTGGAGGCATTCAGCGAATTGTAGGAACTCAACGAAATCAAGGAATTCAGAAAATATGAAGAATTCTGAGAATTCTGAAAATTCGAAGAATTCAGTCAATTCAAGGATTCAGAGAATACAACGAATTCAGAGAATTCAAGGATTCAGAGAATTCCGAGGATTCCGAGAATTCAGAGAATACAAGGAATTCAGAGAATTCAAGGAATTTAGAGAATTCAAGGAATTGAGAGAATTCAAAGAATTCAGAGAATTCAAGAAATTCAGAGAATTCGAAGAATTCAGAAAATTCGAAGAATTCACAGATTTCAAGGAATTCAGAGAATTCACGAGATTCAGAGAAAGCAAGGCATTCAGCAAATTGCAGGCATTCAGGTCGAACAAAGAGAGATTTTCATATATCTTTAATAATTTGAAAAGAATAATTTCTTTAAAATAATATTTGAAATATTTTCAAACTAACATTAAGAAAGTTAAGACGCTCCATTCCACCAGGATTGAATCATTTTTACTGTTAAAAATGTATTATACATAGATACAGAGCATCACCCTCGTATAAACCCTTACGTAAGGGCATAAATGTGCACAGTCGGGCAAGTGATATCTGTGCACGTGCACAGTTGGGAGGGTGACAGTTTTACACGTGCAAAGTTGGGAGGGTGACAGCTGTGCATGTGCACAGTTGGACAAGGGACATCTGTGCACGTGCACAGTTGGACAAGGGTCATCTGTGCACGTTCACAGTTTGACAAGGGACATCTGTGCACGTGCACAGTTAGAAAAGTGACATCTGTGCACGTTAAAGTGCACAGGAGTCCATCTGTGCACGTCTAAGTTTCGACGTGCACAGTTGTCATTTGGACAACTGTGCACGTGCACAGATGGTACTTGGACAACTGTGCACGTCGAAATTTAGAAGTGCACAGTTATCACTTGGACAACTGTTCCCGTGCACAGTTGGCACATGCACAGTTGGCACGTGCACAGTTGTCCGTCTGACCAACGACGTGCACAGTTGTCCGTCTGGTCATCGACGTGCACAGTTGGGCACGTGCAAAGTTGCTACGTGCAAAGTTGACCCCATCCCGTGCTACGAAGCCTGATATAGACCTCCAAGATCTGAAGACCAAGATCATTCGCGTGATTGAATTCTCGGCACCAGCCGATGGTAATATCGCGGCAAAGGAGAAAGAAAACGGGCGAAATATCCAGCACTTCTTTTCAAGCTGAGCAGGCTGTACCAAGGACACAAATTCCATCTTGTAGTTCTCATAATAGGCTGTCTTGGAGGTATGAAAGCTTCCGGATGCGAAAGGCTGTTGTTCTGGGAACACCTCATTCGGTCCGTCAACACCGTTCCTCATAACATACTACAAAGATTGGTAGCTCTAAAAAAGTACCCAGAGGTGAAACCTTCATCTCCAACTGTCCCGTCTGCCGCGTAAAGTCATCTGCGGCTAGAGTCCTGACTCCAAGGAACAGTGTAGCACGATGTTGCTTTAAGAGTGTTGGCTAAATCCGAATTTTAATTTTTTCCTTGATTGTTACGGAACTGACTTCATATGTACTTTTTCCACAGTATTTGAGAACGAAAGAAAGAAAACTCGTCAAATATCCGGGGTTTTGCGAGATCCTCGGATGAATAAAATTTAGAGGAATGAAGCCTTTTGCTGAGGCAATCATTATTTTCACGGAAATAATAAATTTTTCGACAGGGAGAAATCTGTAGATAGCATAAGACAGCATTTGAACGGCGAGAACAGTTCTCCAATTTATTTTTTCACTTACAATTCTGACATCACAGAAGCATTTTCAGAGGTCAGCCGACATCCGAAGACCCAAACCTTGATGAGGATGAACCTCATTTTACGGAATATGTCGCGAAATGGAGAAAAAAGCAGAATAAAATTGAAACGTCCTGTGTATGTGAAGACCATAAGCCTGCATTAGTGAGCAGCAAAGCAAACGCGGCATACAAACCAGCTGTCAAATTCGCGCTCCAATGCTCTGAAGCTCGAACAAGAACAAGAAATGCGCGCAGAATTACTATGAGTTTGACTTACAGGCCGATAGAGTAAGCAGCGTCATGGTAAAGGGCTAGATTCCAGGCTACAGGCTCTGCGCCGTCCTGCGTTCGCGTACACGTACTTTTTTTAAATGTTTATTGTTTCTAATTCTTTTTTTTCAATAGATTACCGTGAATATGCATGAATATCATAAAAACCCTTAATAAAATAAAAGTTTCGGGATTTCCGAAATAACAAAAACTGGCTATTTTTAAAGCTATTACAATTTCTTGCTGATAAATATGAATATTTTTTGAATAGGGTGGAGCAACAAAAAACTTTTTTGTGATAAGCTTTTGGAGGGCGAGGGTGCGGTCGTGGGTGTGGTGAGGCCACACTTGTAGTTATTTACTACAAAAAACTATCCACCTAGAAACACTACCCGAATCGGGTAGTGTCACGCCTACCCCTAGAGGCTCGCCGAAAGGGAAACGGCTTAATGGTATAAAAAAAAATCAAAATTGTACTGATTTATATTTATATAAATAATACATGTAGGTGGTAAAAAGAAACTGACATACTTGAGACCACAAGTAGATTTTGATGTTATAAATCCTTTATTTCTGCCAACGTTTCGAAAACTTTGTCGTTTTCCTCTTCAGGACGTTAAATTTCAAAATTCGTCAAAGATTCGTCAATTAATTATAAAAATCATCTTCCTCCTCACATTTCTATAAATACGAAATAATAATTAGTTTTTATAAACATCATTTGAATAGAAAATACATTATTTTTTAGGTTAGAAATTTAAATTGAGAAATTTACCTTTAAGGAGCTTCATTTTTGGTAAGAAATTTTGTTTAAATTTCGAAAAATTTAAATTTGTTTACAAAAATTAATAAATTGATACTGTTAAAAACATTTTAATACTAAAATTGAATTAGTTAAAGAGTCAAAAACTCCCCAACTGTTTTGCTCCATTTTTGCAAGGAGAAAAATTGAGAAAGATAGTAAGAGAGGAAGAGAATTCTTAAAAAGGATAAAAATTAGCAATGACGTATCAACGATTTATAACATAAGGTACTATAGCTTCTATGTAATTCTAATGACAATATTAAATTTTGAAAGAATTCTAATTTTCAAAATTAGACATTATACATTGTTATTGAAATTTAAACTTATTAATAATACTAATTAATTGAATGTATAGCTATATAATATGATAAAAAATTTTATTAGAAAAATTCATCAATTTTGAGTTTTAAATATTTTCTTAAATTAGAGAATCCAAAATTATATTATATAATGGACTATAATTATTGAGATCTGAAATTATATTCAAACAATTATTGCTGTTTTTTTTTATAAAAAACATTTCTGCTATTAATCTTTCAAATTCATTAGGTTCATGATGTAAAACAATAACATTATCCCAATCAATCAAATGTCCAGTTTCAACCTGATGTTTTGCTATGACTTTATGGTTTTTTGGATTTTTTCTAAAATTATCATGATGTTCTTTTATTCTTGTAGCAAGTAATCTGCTAGTTTGACCCACATAACATTTTTCACAATTCAAACATTGAATTTTATATACTACATATTTGGAACACCTATGGGTTCTCCTATCTCTCCAACATTAGCTGATTTAGTTATGCAAGATTTAGAATCAAATGTAATAAAAAATTTGAATTTTTCTTTACACACATACTTTAGATATGTTGATGTTACGTTCATTATATTACCTAAAGATAAACTAATTTACGTTTTAAATCAATTTAATTCTTATCATCCAAGGCTTAAATTTACACATGAAATTGAAAATAATAATTCTATTTCGTTTTTAAATATTAAAGTTATAAAAACTGATACAGGTAATATCATCACTGATTGGTTTCGCAAAGATACTTATTCTGGTAGATATTTAAATTTTCTTTCTAACCATCCAATACAACATAAAATTTTGATAGTAAAAAATCTTATTGATACAGCTTTAAAATTATCAGATAAATCATTTCACAGTTCTGATATAGAATTTATTAAAAAAACTTTATACTTAAATAATTACCCAACAGAATTTGTTCAAATACATATTGATAATAAATATAAAACAATTACAGACTCTTTATCCAACCAAAATAATACAAAAATAGTTAGAAATTCAAATTTTAAACCAATAGTATCAATTTCTTATCATGGTAAGTTATCTTTTGAAATTAAAAGAATTTTAAATGATTTTAATATTAAAACAAATTTTAGAATTGATTCTAAACTCGATAAATTCATGAAATTAGGAAAAGATTTATTAGAAAATTTGCAATTTACTGATGTAGTATATGAAATTCAATGTTTGAATTGTGAAAAATGTTATGTGGGTCAAACTAGCAGATTACTTGCTACAAGAATAAAAGAACATCATGATAATTTTAGACAAAATTCAAAAAACCATAAAGTCATAGCAAAACATCAGGTTGAAACTGGACATTTGATTGATTGGGATAATGTTATTGTTTTACATCATGAACCTAATGAATTTAAAAGATTAATAGCAGAAATGTTTTTTATAAAAAAAAAACAGCAATAATTGTTTGAATATAATTTCAGATCTCAATAATTATAGTCCAATATATAATATAATTTTGGATTCTCTAATTTAAGAAAATATTTAAAACTCAAAATTGATGAATTTTTCTAATAAAATTTTTTATCATATTATATAGCTATACATTCAATTAATTAGTATTATTAATAATTTTAAATTTCAATAACAATGTATAATGTCTAATTTTGAAAATTAGAATTCTTTCAAAATTTAATATTGTCATTAGAATCACATAGAAACTATAGTACCTTATGTTATAAATCGTTGATACGTCATTGCTAATTTCTATCCTTGTTAAGAATTCTCTTCCTCTCTTACTATCTTTCTCAATTTTTCTCCTTGCAAAAATGGAGCAAAACAGTTGGGGAGTTTTTGACTCTTTAACTAAGTCACTTTTAGTATTAAAATGTTTTTAACAGTATCAATTTATTAATTTTTGTAAACAAATTTAAATTTTTCGAAATTTAAACAAAATTTCTTACCAAAAATGAAGCTCCTTAAAGGTAAATTTCTCAATTTAAATTTCTAACCTAAAAAATAATGTATTTTCTATTCAAATGATATTTATAAAAACTAATTATTATTTCATATTTATAGAGATGTGAGGAGGAAGATGATTTTTATAATTAATTGACGAATATTTGACGAATTTTGAAATTCAACGTCCTGAAGAGGAAAACGACAAAGTTTTCAAAACGTTGGCAGAAATAAAGGATTTATAACATCAAAATCTACTTTTGGTCTGAAGTATGTCAGTTTCTTTTTACCATCTACATGTATTATTTATATAAACTTATTTTACTCAGACAAACAACATCGCTTTAACACCATTTCTAATGTACTGATTTAAGTAAATTTAGTGATTTTATTCAATTGATTAATTTTATTGCTTTGACTTATTTATTTTATTGGTTCTATTGATTTTGCTGATTTAATTCTATTGATTTTGTTGAATTCATTGCTTTTTTTATTGTAAATATTCGAATTTTTTAATAAAAAATAAAAAGCCGAAAAACCCAGTTCTTGTTAGATCACTGAAGTTAAGCAGTGTTGGGTGCGGTTAGTACTTGGATGGGTGACCGTTCGGGAAAATACTGCGTGCTGTTCACTCGTCGTGGGTTTGGTGAGCTCACACTTGTAGTTATTCACTACAAGAAGCTATCCACCTAGAAACACTACCCGAATCGGGTAGTGTCACACCTACCACGAAAGGGAAATGGCCTAATGGTATACATACGGGGCATTATTTCTCAACTGCCCCAACTTTAAAAGTCATGTTCTTTGATTTTCTTCAAATTCAGGGAATATGTTCACCTACCCAATAGTACTTAATCGACAAATTCATAGACCACAAAAACCACCCCTCTCCAAGTGATGGGGGTGACATTTTCAACCCCAGCGCCTGCACGGGTATTTTCAAAAGCTTGTAACTTCCTTTCTATTTTATCGATTTAAATTTTTTATGAGGGTTTTTGAAAGGATATTTCTTACTCTTTCATTACACTTTATTAGCGAAAAAAACGAAAAACGTTTTAAGCTTTTTTTAAACAATTTAATTGTTTATTTAACTTTTTTTAGCAATTTGGGGTATTTTTATTTTTTTTTTAAATACTCTTAAAGAAAGTTTGACCTTTTGGCTTCAAAAAATATCCTGAGCAAAAAGATGGTCCAGTGAATAGTTTCCGAGATATATGCCCCGATGTGAAGGCAGTCCTAATGCTCGTGCTCAGACGCAATCCTTTAATAGTCCACAGACTAGTTTGCAAGTCTACCATTTTTTCAACGCATTCAAGTTCATTCAGAATTACATTAAATCAGCTAATAGACAATTTAAGAATGCTTGTCGGTGGGTCAGAGGAAGTTGATTTATTTATTATTTGTTATAAACAAATGAAAAATTCAAACTACCCTGTTCAGAAGTAATGTTGATTTTTCTCAGTATGAATGATTCCTTACTATTATAGTTCGTCATTTTACAATAATCATTGATTATTCAATGATATTCCATTAATAAGTGCCCAATTTAACGATTGTTAACATATAAACAGTACATTTTCAAATGAGTCAACTACAGACAAATTATTAATTAACGCCTGTCGTCAACCTACGATTTGTAAAATCATAGTGTCCAGAGTCTACCACATGGAGGTGGCAGTGCGATTTTAGACGTTGCTTTAAATTTTCTCCGATTCCATCGCATGGAAACAGTTGTACTCTTCAGTTCTAAAGAAGATCTTTCAGCAATGACATTGGAATTAGCAGATCTGTTCAGTAAGTCTGTCACAATACCCGGCGGTACTCTCAAGTACCATGCTTTTCCCCCTAATGATAAGGGACAGCTGAACCATAAACGAGTTTCCTATGATGAGAAGAGTGACATTTTTCCTAAACCTAAGCATACCTTGAATAGGGAGAGTACTTCAAAAGAAAAGAAAAATGGTGAAAAGAAAAGGCGAACCAATTAAAAAACACTGTGAAGTGAGAGGCCAGAGGATTCATAAAAATTAAACACCACGAATAGTGAGAGACGAGGGGACTCACAAAAAACAAGCACCCCGAATAGTGAGAGGCGAGGGGACTCACTTGAATTAAGCACCCCGAAGGAGTCTAAAATCGCACTGCCATCTCCGCGTGGTTGACTAAGGACACTATGATTTTACAGATCGTAGGTTGACGACAGGCGTTAATTAATAATTTGTCTGTAGTTGACACATTTGTAAATGCACTGTTTATATAATAACAATGGTTATATTGTGCACTTATTCATGGAATATCCATGAATAATCAATAATTATTGGAAACTGACGAACTATTATAGTAAGGAATCATTCATACTCAGAAAAATCAACATCACTTCTGAACAGGATGGTTTGCATTTTTTATTTGTTTATAACAAAAAATAAATAAATCAACTTCCTCTAACCCACCGACAAGCATTCTTAAATTGTGTATTAGCTGATTTAACGTAATTCTGAATGAACTTGAATGCGTTGAAAGAATGGTAGACTTGCAAACTAGTCTGTGGACTACTAAAGGATTGCGTCTGAGCACGAGCATTAGGACTGCCGTCACATCGGGGCCTATATCTCGGAAACTATTCACTGGACCATTTTTTGGCTTAGGATATTTTCTGAAGCCAAAAGGTCAAGCTTTCTTTTGAGGGTATTTAAGAAAAAATAAAAATACCCCAAATTGCTAAAAAAGTTAAATAAACAATTAAATTGTTTAAAAAATGCTTAAAACGTTTTTCGTTTTTTTCGTTAATAAAGTATAATAAAAGAGTAAGAAATATCCTTCCGAAAACCCTCATAAAAAATTTAAATCGATAAAATAGAAAGGACGTTGCAAGCTTTTGAAAATACCCGTGCAGGCGTTGGGGTTGGAAATGTCACCCCCATCACTTGGAGAGGGGTAGTTTTTGTGTTCTATGAATTTGTCGACTAAGGACTATTGGGTAGGTGAACATATTTCCTGAATTTGAAGAAAATCAAAGAACATGACTTTTAAAGTTGGGGCAGTTGAGAAATAATGCCCCATTATACATACATACATACATACAATAGACTGAATAAAATACTAAAATCAAATTATTATCAACAAAATCAAAATTGTACTGATTTTAGTGATTTTAGTGATTTTGTTCAATTTGAAGGTTAGAAATGCAAAAGGAGTCAAGCGCCATTTTTCACTTTTTTCAGGAGAGACTAAAAACATGTTGTAAATTCAGCGGGAACATTTAAGAAAAAAAAAACAAGAAAGTTCTTTCAAGATACTTTTATGCTCTATCGAACTGAAAAAAGTTTGCTCACAAAAAGCTATCCGGTTTCGAGAAAATGAATGAAACCGGTCACGTTTCGAGGTTAAATTTTGGGTCCGTATCGACTTTTAACATCTTTCAACATTAATTGTGGAGTCAATTTGCAGTTTAAGAAAATACTAAAAATCTGAATTCTAGCTACTGAATGGACGAATTGATTTCCAGAAAGTTTGTTTTCAAAAAATCATGCAGTTCCGCGAAATTTGAAAATCCAATTATGACTTCGAAATGGTGTAAAACTGACATTTCAACTTGAAATGACGATATAAATTGATAAGCATTTCGAACTCGAAAGTTCATTGCCTCACTACCCGATTCGGGTAGTGTTTCTAGGTGGATAAATACTACCAGTGTGGGTCCACCACACCCACGACGGGTCAAAAACACGCAGTATTCCCCGAACGGTCACCCATCCAAGTAATTAATAATAATAGTAATTAAATAGTAATTAAAAATAATTAGCCAGTGTTGAAAAAAATTAAATTTGATTTTTTACTTTGTGTTGAGAAAAGCTTCTCGGACTGTGAACACAAAAACACAAGCCAAACACACGCGTCCGTTCGTCTGCTACAATCGTGATTTCTCGATACTGCGCAGCGGGGACGATCGATCGGGATCAAGTACACATTGGCGCTAGTAGTAAGGCAAAGCGGTTCCTGGACCACTTACCAACCGAGCAGGTTCTGTTCCATGCTAAATTACCGACAGTCGGTACTAACATCAGTCGGTAATGCAGATTCCTGTCATGCATTGATCCTCGGTCGAGACTTCAGAGTTCTACCTTACCGACCTTGAGCCACAGCCTTGAGATTCCCTCGACTTTATAAAAATGTTAAAGACCGATGAAACCCCTACGCCACCATTTCTTTTTATGTTTTTTGTATCAAAAGTTATAAGACTAGCCCCTCTCCTCTTATTTCTAATTTAATGTATCAATTAGCCCTTTTTAAATACTTTTTCCTATATCCTCATTTTGAATATTCGCGCGCTTCATCTGATCCTTAAACAGTGCCACTAGAGTCTCTGCATCGGAGATTCTCCTTACACACAGATTCCTAATATGAAATGTACCAGCACATGGCGCCACCTACTCCTCGGTCGATACGTCAGGGTTCTACCTTACCGACCTTGAGCCCAGCCTTGGGATTTCCTCAACTTTATAAAATGTTAAAGACTGATGAAACCCCTACCCGACCATTTCTTCATATATTTTTATATTAAAAGTGGTAAAACTACACCCTCTCCTCTTATTTCTGATTTAATATATCAATAAACCCTGCTTCAATACTTTTTCCTATATTCTCATTTTGAATATTCGCGCGCTTCATCTCATCGGCAAACAGCGCCACTAGTGTGCAAGTGATGAATTGAAAAGGGCTCACATGTGTATCCGGTCTATATAGCAATTAGCTCAAAGCTAGAAAGACATTGACAGACCACGTGGTAATTTCAATTTTCGTTTTCATTGAAAAAAGCAAAAAAAAAGCAGCAATGGATTTTAAAAATGCAGAGGTAAGTTTAAAAATAATTATTTTACTATTATTATTTCACTATGTATTATTATTATCATTAGGTTCTACATATAATAATTGTAAATTTAAATGGGGTACAGATAACCTCTTTCTGAACACGTTTTACATATGCATTCAAACCTCGTTTATCGGGACACTCATTTATCGTGATCTTCACTTATCGGGATCTTGCAATCTCGTTTATCGGGACATATTGTTCACCTTCCAGCCACCGCTCCTTATACATAAGCACTAGAAGTGGGGTAAGGTGAGAGCGTGCGTAGTGGGAGTCGCGGGAATTTAAAATTCTTTTTGATCATTTGCGAACACACCTGACATAACCCGTAAATAACAACACAGCGAGGTGTCATGGCAACCCGTCTTGATGCTGGGGGTCGTAGTGGGAGACCCCTCCGAATCCGGATGAACGAGGTGTTTACATTTCGAGGACGTCCCTATAAACGAGGTTTGACTGTAATAATTTTAAATTTGAATGAGATATAGATAACCACTTTTTTTATCCTGTACATGTTATATGCATATGATGAATTAATTGATTTCAATATTTTGTTTTCTATAATAAATTAATGTCAATTCGTTTGTACAGATTGAACAGAAGCTGCAGCAGCTTGATGAAATTAACCGGACTCTAGCCCGGTTATAAAGAGCTAGCAGTAAGCAGGTAGGTTAAGTGATTTTTTTCTCAAGTAAATTTGAATAAACTAGAATTAAATGAAAAAAATGTGAACATAGATTAATCTAATGTTTTCAAAACTAAAATAAATTAAAGTAAAGGAATGTGAGTAAGCAAATCTAAAGGAAAATAAAATAAAATGAAGAAAAAATAAAGGAATGTGAGTAAGCGAATCTAAAGGAAAATAAAATAAAAGGAAAAAAAAACACACACAAACGTAACTTAACCTAAAATTTTCAAACTAACCTAAAGGAATCTAGACTTTGACTAAATAAAAAATAAATTAATTTTCATTGAACTGCAACTAAATGAAAAATAAGCTAAGTTAAAATTATAAACCTAAACTTAAAATCATACAGTGGAGATAAATTTAAAATGTAAGATACATGCTTAAATTCGATATAATTAAAAGGTCCGCCAATATATCCCAGATGAAGCTGCCTCAAAGAAGCAGTTTCATGCATCTTCTCCAAGATGCCATCTTCGATAACTTACAGGAGCTTCGGAGGTAAAAATGTGCTGAATTTCTTATCCAGCTCAATAACGATTTGGGCACCATATACTTAGTTTGAGCCTTTAGGACCTTCGTCACAAGATATTTTTACCGACGAGTCAACTCGGACAGTGGCTTCGTTGGCAGGAATCCCTCCATGCGGCCAATGGTGTTGATCTTCTTGAGATCCATATTCCTGATGAAGCATCAGAGGTTTTGTTCCAGTTGAAGCTTCAGTCAACCTCGGAGACGTTGGAATGGAGAAAATAGATCAGCAGCCCTGTTTATATACGAGGCTGCCCCCACTCTTTACCACTCCAACTCTAATTTAGAGACTGAACAATGAAAGTATAGTCTATTCTGCATGCGCAAAAGACAAGAAAAGAGAAAACTTAGTTATGAAAAAATTGGAATTGACTTAATTATTTTAATTAAAATAATTGAATTAAATATAATTAAATTAAAAATAATTGAAACTCTCAACTCTTTCCATTCTAATTTATAGACTGCACAAAGAAAATATATTCTATTGTGCATGCGCAAAAGACAAGAAAAGAGAAGACTTAGTTATGAAAAAAAATTGGAAGTGACTTAAATATTTTAATTAAAGTAATTAAATTAAAAATAATTTAAACTCTTCACTCCTCCTACTCTAATTTAGAGACTGCACAATGAAAATATATTCTATTGCGTAAAATACAAGAAAAGAGAAGACTTAGTTATGAAAAAATTTGTAATTGACTTAACTATGTTAATTAAACCAATTAAATTGAAAATAATTAAAAGTCTTGACTCCTCATACTCTGATTTAGAGACTGCACATAGAAAATTTATTCTATTGTGCATGCGCCAAAGACAAGAAAACATAAAACTCATATTTATAACAAAATTGAAATTGACTTAATTATTTCAATTAAACTAATAAAATTAAGTTGAAAATAATTAAATTATCTTAAAACTAATAGGATAGAAAGTATATCCACATATTTATTTTTATTCCATAAAATTTATCCATCGGAAAAACTTAAGGGGTATGGCCACAGTAGCGGGAGCTACTGTGCCGACTTCTGTTACGTCCTTTTCGAAGCATTTTTTTAGGGGCTCCGCGGCCTGACAGCTAGCAGCCACAATTTTTAACATAGAACAAAATAAAAAAATGTCCGTTAATCTGCATAAGAATACCTAGAGAAGTACATATGGAAATATAAAAATATTGATTTTTCCGAAAATGGCAGGCATTTGAAGTTGACAGTCGAATTTTTAGTTAAAAAATTCGTATAAAAATGCTCATAAAATTAAAAGATTTAAATTTATCGAAAATTCCGTATGTACTTCTCTGCTAAATGCAATGATAAAGACGTGGTTAAAATTTGAAGTCGATGGGATGAAAATTGTTAAAGTTATTTTTCAGGCTGATTTGAAAAAAGCTGTTTTTAGAAAAATGCGCTTAAAGTTTTAGATACAAAAGCAGAAAGCAACTAAACGGCGTCCTTTCAACGGTTTTACTGGCATTTGAAGTTGCTCTATAAGTATATTTTCGTGCATGTAGACAATTAGGGCCTCTACATACCTTTCTACATTTATCAATTGATGGTTAGTCAAGCCCAATGGGCTTGACTAACGAAAATCAGAGTACGAGAACGCCATATGCGGCCTCACGTTATACGTTCCAAATTAGTAACAAAAAATTTTTTCCTCTATAAATCCAATATTATCTTATTTTTATGATGTTGAAGGATCGTTCAAGCCAAAAATAAAAAAATCGCTTTTTTGAAAATTCTTCTGTGGCCATACCCCTTAATCTAGTTTTACCAAAAATCTTAACCTAGTTTTTTAAAATATAGAGTTCACATTGATTATAAAATTCTGTAAGCGTAGTGTTGTCAACTCCATCTACATTTGCCGATACATTCGTCATTGCTGATGTATTCAAAATCCATTTTCTGAGAACTATAACGTTATTTACTGCGTAATGATCAGTGTGTTGAGTATGGTGTGAGCATACAGTCATACGTGATTTTAAATTAAGTTCTTTTATAGAAGAGCAGCTAAAATCTTCCAGATTTTGTACATTGCATACATATTTTTCTATCCATCTTTTTTTTTCTAAGCCTTTTACATATACTGTACGTGAACTTGCTAAGATATCTCGAACTATGAGTCTTAGTTCTTCATAGGGTACGTCACCAGCAGTCCAGTTCATTCCATGGTAATTGTAGACTAGCCATAGATTTTCACTCTTGTATCGTGAAGATAGTGAGCTCCAGCTGCAGGGTGGTTCGAAGAGAAAGACTAATGATTGAGCATCATCCTGGAGGGGGAGAATGGCCAACTCCTTAAAGAGAAAGTTGTTATATGGTCTCTTGAAGCCTTGAACATCCACAACGTAGTTCACAGCTTCTTCACCACACCACTGATCGGTTGGTATTGGACACTGCAATCATGTAAGATTAGGCAATAGGCTGCTGTGTTAGCAGGAAAATTGGTACTTGATTCAAATTCTAATCACACATCCACACTGTAAAAACTATAGTTCCATTTTATTTGAGCATTATTTTTTTAATTTCTTGCAACTTCATGCTTCAGAGAAACAGAAAACATTTGAAACGGAAAAAATTTAATTCTCACTTCGGTCCTGTTTCGATCCAAAAGAGTTGTACTGAAACGTCATTTGGTGGCATCAAAATAAAGTGGCATTAGAATAGAGCCACTCGAATCTATATTTTTGGAGGACTGTGTAACGCAGAAGTTACGCGGCGAGTCGAGCGACGAGAGCCACAGCCGAGCCCGCCCGGGAATCCACGACGGGTCCCGAGCGTGTGGCTGGCGGCGGGCCCCGCCGCTCGAACCGTCAGTCTCTGCTTAGCCAGAAAAGGGAATACTGTATTCGTTGCTGGTCCTGAGAATTGGCCGTCTGTACTATTTGCTGTAAGAAGTAAGTCGTTATATTATATTCATCACACCCCAGTTGCATTTTCTTTATTGTGTTTCACCTATTTCTCGGCGTCCTGATCCTCTCTTCCCATCCCCGGTTTACCTCATGCTCGAAACCTGGCGCCCAACCTAAGAAACCCGCAAGACTCTCTCATTTCCATCCTTTTTAACAGCCGAGGAAAAGAGCACGATTTGCAAAACCCAGAAACCCGAACTCCGAACATTAACTCCAAACTCCGAAACTCCAAATTCTGACTCCAAACTCCAAAATACGTGCTCTCTGGATTTATATGTCACGCTTTATCTTTCGCCTCACCACTTGCTTGATTTTTCTTTGAAATTTTATAAAATAACAGGTATAGGAAGTGATAATCTGCGATGTTTCCATGATTTTATTTGATTGTGCGCCATGTTTCTGATATTCTATACCATGATTTCTTGTATTCTATGCATTTTTTTTTGCCTTGATCATCGCCTATGAATTTTGATGACAATTATGTACATTGCCAGTCAGATATAATCTGACTAGAAAATTAGCCACATTTAAAAGTTTGCAAGAAGAAAACCGTCCAAAAGTAGGTAAGGGAGAATAATTTCGTAGAATTCAAAGAAAAGTATAAGTTAACATTAAAATGGAAAAGATTTGGGAAACCAGTGAAAGGACAAAGTTCGTGTCAGACATCTAATTAGGCAGTAAAAGGTCGGTAGTCTTGCTTCCAAAACAAAAGCAGAGGATACGAAAATAAAGTATGAGGAGTGTTGAAATATGTGAATTTAATAGAAGGATAAGGAAAAATAAATTTTGATTGCAAATATGAAACCTTGAGAGG